>PVHY01001154.1:17838-172295 GCA_004024945.1 Uropsilus gracilis
GGTTTTTTTTTTTTTTTTTTTTTTTGATCTGTCCTTTGGAAAGAGTAGGGTGTTAAAGTGTCCTATGTATGTGTTTTCACCAATATTTGTTTTCAGATCTCTTAGTAGCTGTCTTATGAATCTTGGTGCTCCCTCATTTGATGAATATATGTTGATAATTATTCTGTCTTTTTGATGGGTTGAACCTTGAACCATTAGGTAGTGACCTTCTTTATTCTTTGCCATTTTTTTTTTTAATTTTGAAATCTGCTTTGTTTGCTGTAAGAATGGCTATCCTTGAATTTTTTTACAGGGGAGGGGCGCATTTGCTTGTAGAATTGATTTCCATGCCTTTACCTTCAATCTATGCTTATCTTTTCGGATCAGATATGTTTCTTGGAGGCAGCAGTATGTTGAGTTCTCTTTTAATCCAGTCTGCAACTCTGTGTCTTTTGATTAATGAGTTTAGACTATTCACATTTTTGGCAATTATTGATATTTGAGGTTCTAACATTATATTCCTGGTGGTTATTTGGGGTTCTGTTTTAGTGTCTTTTTTTTTTTGTTCTTTTTATTCTTCTGAGGGTTTCAATCTTAAAAGCTTCTTAAAAGGGGTTTGGTGGTAGCAAGTGGGGGTTTGGTGGTAGCAAATTTCTGGAGGCTTTGCCTGTCTGAAAAGGTTCTAATTTTTCCTTCATAAAGGAAGGACAGTTTTACTAGGTAGAGTATTCTTGTCTGGTACTTTTTGTCTTGGAGTTTTTTTAAGATGTGGCCCCATTCTGTCCTTGCTTGGAGTGTTTCTTCTGAGAATTCTGAGGTCAGCTTAAGGACCTTTGTAGGTTATCTGCTTCCTCTCTCGTGTTATTCTCATAATATTTTCTTTATCTTTGGCTCTTGAAAGTTTTACTATGATGTGACTTGCTGTGTTTTTTCTTTCATTAAAGTTGTTTGGTATTCTGCTTGCTTCTGTATGTCTATTTTCATTACTTTCTTCAAATTTGGGAAATTTTTGTCCATTATTTTATTGAAAAGCCTTTCAGTTCCTATGTCTTTCTCTTCACATTCCTGGATTCCAGTTACTCATATTTGTTTTCTTTCAGGTGTCTGACAGATGTCTGATTGTTTTCTTCTGTCTTCTTACTTTGTTTTTTTCTCTCTTTTTCTTTTTTCATCCTCTCTACTTTTGTATCCTTCAATAGACTGATTCTTCTATTCCACTTTCATGGAGTTTCTTTGTATTTTTGAGCTCCTCTAATGCACATGCTGTATCTTGCATCTCCTTCAGTTTCTTATTTAGGGATTCAATCTCTTTTATCAATTATGTTTTTCATGTTGCTGTATTCTTTTCTATATTTTTCTACTTCTTGTCTTAACACATTGAAAACCTCTAACATCTTTGTCCTCCATCCTTTTCTTTAATCTTCCCTTGACTCTTTGAATGATTTCATCATATTGAGTCTGAATTATTTGTCTGACATATAGAGCATTTCTTCCATGTCATCCATGTTGGTTTCTAGAGATTGTTTATCCTTTAGGGCTTGCTTGAGTATTTGCATTTTCCTCCTTCCTGTGTTTTCCCTTCGGGTTTGCTCTATGTATTGAGTAATTACTGTTCTAGTATTAGATGGCATCATGAAGCCTACCAAGTTGTGATGAATTCTGCCTTTGTGTTTTGCTGCATTGGTGGTTATATCTTTTTTCCTGTTGGCTATTTTGGTAGACAGTCCTTTTCAGTCAGTGGCTGTGGTGAGAAGATGTGGTTTCTGTTGTATTGTCTGTCTTCTTTTTTCATTTTTTTCTCTTCTTTTAGACTGATTGGTCTAAACTGTTTTTTCAATACACCTGAGTGGGTGACTTTATTTAGTGATGTGTCTAGGGCTTGTCATATAATCCTTTTTCATTGGGGTGTCTTGACACTCTTGGGTAGTGAGTGTCCTTGGTTTCTCAGTCTGCACTGTGCTGGCGCCGTGCAGTGGTACCGGTGTTTCTGGACTACGGGAGAGGGAGCTCTCCACAGTCTCACAAGCTGGAGGTCCCTGGGCCAATAAAACTCACTTCTACTTTCCTTATTTGGATTCCTTTTACATCTTTCACTTGCCTTTTTGCCCTAGTTAGAACTTCCTATACTATATTGAAATTTAGTGGTGAGAGTGGATATCCTTGTCTTGTTCTAAATCTTAATGAGCATGCTTTCAGTTTTTCACCATTTAAGAGAATTTGTTATGTGTTATATTTAATTGATTTTCAGATGTTGAACCTTCCTTGTGCCCCTGGAATAAATCCCACTTGGTTATGGTGTATAACCCTTTTGATGAACAATTAGATTTGGTTTGCCAAGATTTTATTTAAGATTTTTGAATCTGTGCTCATTAGAGAGATTGGTCAGTCATTTTCTTTCTTTGTATTATCTTTATATGGTTTTGATATTAGTGTAATGTTTTTCTCATAAAATGTGCTGAAAATTTTCCTTCTTTCTTGATTTTTTTGAAAGATTTATTTGGTCGTACAGGCATCATTTCATTTTTGAACATTTGGTAGAACTCATCTTTGAAACCATCTTGTCCTGGGTTCTTCTTTTTAGGAATGAGCATTGAATGTCTGTTTCATTTTCACTGCTTGTAATTTATTTGTGTAAGTTCTCTATTTCTTTATTCAGTTGTGGATGAATGTACAGTTCTAAGAAATTTTACAACTCATCCAGATTGTATTACTATTTGCATATAAATGTTCATATTAGTCTCTAATTATCCTCTGGATCTGCTGTGTCTGTTGTAATTTCTCCTCTTTCATTTATGATATTAATTATGTGGGTTTTCTCCCTTCTCTTTGAGAACCTTGTTTGGGCAAGAGCCTTGCTATTTTATTTGAGAACCAGGTTTTTGTTCCATTCATCTTTTGGATTGTTCTATTTATTTCTATTTTATTTATTTATGCTTTAATTTGTATTGATTATTTTCTTATGTTGGGTTTTTGGTATATCTGTTGTTCTTTTTCTATTTCTTTGAGATGGGAGATTATGTTATTTCTTTTAGTTACATCTTACTTTTTGATATGGACCTGAATTGCTATATACTGTCCTCTCAGTGCTGCTTTTACTGAGTCCCATACATTCTGAAATGCCATGTTGTCTTTGTCATTTGTCTCCATGTTTTAATTTCTTCTTTGACTTCCTCATTCACTCAGTGATTTTTAGTCTGATGTCTTTATTGTCAGAGATAATAGTTTGTATTATTTTAATCTTCATATATTTATTAGTTTGTCTTGTGACGTAAAATGTGGTTTATCTTGGAGAATGTTCCCTGGGCATTTGTAAAAGATGTATTAATTTCTTTGGGAGGTACAATGTCCTATAATTGTCTATTAGATCCATGTGGTAGACCACATTTAGATGTGGTGACACGAGGTAGATCTTCGTTTAAAGCTATTATGTCCTTATTTAGTCTTGTTGCTCTGTCCTTTCATAAGATTAGAGTATTGAGTATTTGTAGAACTTTGATATTAGAATCTCATCAATGGTATGTAGTGTGAAACTTTTTATGGGAATATATTTGTTGCTTCTGTTGACAAGATTGGACAATCTTATTTGCTTAAAGTTCTTTTCAGCAAATCATTTAAGAGTCATGGTTGTATTTTACATCCCAAATGTAGTTACTTTAAATAACAAAAGTATCTCAGATAGTTGGCTGTTAGGGTCATGGCTCTGGGAGCAGTTTTAGAGGTGGTGCTAGCTCAGAGTCTTTCAGTAGATTCTAACTAAGCTTTCAGCTATATGAGTGAGTCACTTTGTGATACTAGTCCTGAGCCCTCATCATGCCTTCAGAGGGCTGCTGGCCTGTCTGTTCTAGTAATAGACTAAGAAAAAGTGAGAGGATAAGACTGGAAATTAAGTCATTAAAAGTCAATGTGGTTTCCATTTTTGTTTCTCTCAGATCAATTGCTCTGGGTGAAGCCAGCTCCCACAATGTAAAAACATTCAGATTGCCTCATGGTTTCTCCCAGGCCAACTGATTAGAGAGACAAAAAGATAGTGACTGGTAATGTCCTGTTTTCCAAACTACACTCTCACTTCTGCTTTATTTTATTGACCAGAAGTCACTAACACCAGTATGGTCTCAAGAAAAGGCAAACAAGCTTGTGCCTCCTGAAGGAACCACAAAAAATGCTCATGATAATTTTCTTTTAATAGCTGATAAGATGATTCAAGTATTGGTAGAATGGACATCAGTAGCTGGGAATAGATTGGACTTCTTTTCAGAAATGATACATAGACTAATAATAAAAAGGATGTTATTTTGAGACAAAATGCAAGTATTAACTGCTCAGTTTTTATTTTTTATAAATAATTTTATTTATTTATATATATATTTCACATCTTTAACCCAGGGTTCTCCAACCACCTCCCCTCCCTGACCAATTCCACCCAACCCCTAACCTCCCAGTTGTGTACTTTAGTTTGGTTGTTAGCTTGTTTTGATTTTTCCTCCTGGCTTTTTGTTTTTTCTATATCTCATATATTAGTGAAACCATTTGGCTTCTGTCTCTTTCTTTCTGATTTTTTCTTTCTGTCCATTCATGTTATTGCAAATGCATCCAATTTGGCATTTTTAATTGATGAGTAATTTTCCATTGTGTATATATACCACATCTTTTTCATCCATTCATCTGTTTGGGGGTATGTGGGTTGTTTCCATGTCCTTGTAATTATAAATAGTGCTGCAATAAACATCTGAGTACAGGTGTCCCTTTGTATAAGTACTTTAATCTCCTTTGGGTAGATTCCAGAAAAACAATTACTGGATCAAATGGTCATTCCAGTTTCATTAATTTGAGGGTCCTCCACACAGCTTTCCGTAGTGGCTGGACCAGTTTACATTCCCACCACTAGTGTAAGAGTGTTCCCTTTCTCTCCACATCCATGACAACGCTTGTTGTTGCTGGTTTATTTTTTCATAAGGACCATTCTTACTTGTAAGGTGCTATCTCATTGTGGTTTTGATTTGTATTTCCCTGGTTGCTAATGATGCTGAGCATTTTTTCATGTGCTTGTTGGCCATTTGTATTTCCTCTTTGGAGAAGTGTCTTTTTGGTTTTTCTCCCTATTTTTTGACTGGGCTTCTTGTTTTTTTTTTTTTGCAAAATTGTGTGAGTTCCTTGTGGATCTATGTTATCAAACCCTTTTATGCTCAGAGTTTTTAAATGACTTAGAAGAATCAAATTCTGACTATTTAGAACTACCTTACTATATAGAACTATTTAGAACTATTTAGACTATTTAGAACTACCTTACTCAATTTTGTCTATGCATATGTATGAACAATAATCTGTCATCAAAAACCTATGTGCAAAGAAGTAAGCTCTTTCAGTAATTGTAAAAATAAAAATTCTACTTGATAAGAAAACATTTAATTTAATTAGAAGATTGTTTTTCTCTTAAAAGTTAAATTGATAGTCTCTTGGAACTGATGGAATTTCTAACAATAAGAGACCGGCATCATTTGGCTCTATTTCTTTAACATTCCCTATACCCACACCCTTTGCTTATAACTTTAACATGCCTGCCCACATATGTGGGTGTTATGCCCTCCCCTTTGGATCTGGGTTTTTAATGTGACTTAATTTGGTCAACAGGATATTAGTAGAGATGAGGCAAGCAAAGGCTTGAATGAGGACATTCAAGTTTCCACTTGTTTTCTTGTACCACTGTCATTGTCATGAGAACATACCAGAACAAGTCTGCTGAAAGATGAGAGAAAAGTAGAGCTAAGCCAAGATACCCTAAGGCCCCAACTGCAGGCAGCTCTCACAGCTGACAGTCGGCTCCCCAATGTGAGGAACCTGGTCCACACAACCAAGTACAAAGTTGAGCCACCACTGACCCAGAAGCATAGGCAATTAATGTTTATTGCTCTACGCCATGGAGATTTTGTGGTTGTTTCTGCATTATTATAGCAAAGATTGCCATATGAAAATATTAAATTTCACTTACTATGGTTTGTGGATTTTCAGTACTTTATTATATCATACTCCTTTCCTGTGATTACTTGCAATGATTGTATGAAGAAGTTTTTTCAGTGATGTTCTGAAGTTACTTGGAAAGTTGCACTATACCTGGGTTTACACATTCTTTCTTATAAATAATGAAAAACTGTACCAGATTGCTTGCACTGGCTTTCCTTCAATACTCATCATGTAGTAAAATATAGTAAAAGGAAGGCTTCATTGCCTTTGGTAACTTTTGTGGCTTACCAAAGGCACTGAAGCCTTCTTTACATTCTGATATCACATTCAGTTTAATGAATTCATTCTACCCAATCAAGGAAGAACTGACTTTGAGCTGTCTGTAAATACCAAATTCTGTGCTAGTTACAAACTGACATTATATCCCCAAAGTTTCAGGAGTTCTAAAGAATAGACTGCATATATTCATTGGGAAATAATGGTGATACAAGATTAAATTTTGTTGAGAATTTACCATTTACAGCATTTTATTTACCTATGGAAATGTCTTTTGACTTACAAAACTGTATGTAATTCAGTAGTATAGAATCACACCTCTTCAGATGTTACCATTCATGCCTACCACCAACTCATTCATTGTCCTTCATCCTTTGGACTTGCTCCATACCATGCTCTCTACCCTCTCACCTTGTAACTATACAAGATGAGAGGAGGGGATTTAATTTTGTCAACTTTTTTAAATTCTCAGAGAACTTTAGTGTTGTTAGTACATCCTTGAAACATCCCTTGTTCAGGCAACAATATTTCTGTCCACTACCCAAGATCTTTAAATAAGAACCTTTTTTAAAGTATTAAAATATATACCTATAGCAGTATGGGCATGATGGATGTGTCTGACAACAGGTAAGAAACTATATACATAGATATCCTTTTGTTATAAACTTTATGAATTTTGAGAAATACATGGATTTCAGAAAATGCTACCACTTCTATTAGTTAAAGAATTCGCTTATGCTATTCCTTTGTAGTTAGGACTTCCCCCTACAATTAATGCCTAACAACCAATGACTTGTTTCCTTTCCCTATAGCTATACCATTTCCAAAATGTAATATAAATGAAAAAAAAAGACATATCCTTTTAAATCTGGCTTCTTTTTACTTAGTATAACACACATGAGATTCATCCATAAAGTTGTATATTATTTGCTTCCTTAATGCATACTTATAATCACATTTTATCATATTTTCCTTAGTGTAAATGGCAAGTATACAGGTCTTAAAAACAAGGAAGAAGCATACTGGATTGGAGAGTGTTTACCCAACATTTATAAACACCTGTTATCTGTGAATTGGAAATAAGGATTTTTACAGATTGAATGAAATTAAAATGAGGTAAAACTAGATTGAGTAAAATGAATCCAATGACTAGTGCCCTCATGAGATGAGGGAATCTGAACACAGACAATGGAAACACAGATTGGAGAGAAACCTCTTCAATAAAGAATGATGAGGGTTGCCTATGGCTGCCAGAAGATGGAACAGTCAAAGTAGATTCTCCCAGAAGGAAACAACCTTACTGACATCTTGACTTGTAGGTTGCACCAATTGTAAGAGAATAGATTTGCTTTTGAAACCACTCAGTTGTGGTCATTTGCTGTGGCAACTTAGAAAAGGAATACAAGGTGTCATCATTTCTTTCAGTGCATCAAAGGAAATGTGTCTGACTGAGGTGATCAGACACATAAAGACCAAGTTCCTTCTCTTCAGTTTTGTCTTTAAAAAGAGATGGACTGAATTCTTGAACCAAATGATAATGGCACCATAGGTGCAGATATTATCCCAAGTATCAAATAATTACTAGAAATTTAAAAAGGTACCTATTTTAAAGATACAATAAACAATGTGGAAATCTAATCTTGACTTTCCATCAACTAATCTGAAAGTCAATTCATTCAAACCAGTTTTTATTCTGAAAAAAAAAAAAAAAACACTGAAGTTGGGGAGGGACACCTTTCATCAATCTTTTTATTAACAACCACCAGAAGATTATAGACTCGGGAAATTAAGTATTAAAATTTAATTAACTTCCCAAGTCACCTGAAGAATAAAAGTAAAAGTAATCCACATTCTTTTTGAAAAGAAATCTTCTGAAGTAAATTTCAGTCAGCTGTTTGGATTGTAGAAACAAATTAGGGCATATTTTTATTAGTGACAAAGTATATAGCATTTTGATTTTTACACTACAGAACCAATAGAATGAATGAACAAATTAACATTTTAGAGAATGACCTTTCTTTCTTGAGTCATTGAAATTTTTATGCATGGTGT
This sequence comes from Uropsilus gracilis, assembly GCA_004024945.1. Lineage (NCBI taxonomy): Eukaryota > Metazoa > Chordata > Mammalia > Eulipotyphla > Talpidae > Uropsilus > Uropsilus gracilis. Next base: position 26,104 of record PVHY01001154.1, read on the forward strand.
TGGCATTGTTAATACAGTTAAAAATAAGTTAAACTAGAGCTTGCAGTGATCATGGAGCACTCCTTTCTCAAAATGAGCTCCCTCTCAGGTATTCCTGAGCAACCTAATATACAGATTCTTGACCACCAGCCTTAGAGCTTGTTTAAGTACATCTGGACTGGGCTCCAGAGAACCCATTTTATTTGTTCAAATTCTTTGGTGGTCCTGAGGGACAGCTAGACTTGAGAATTGCTAACATGGACAGAAAGCAACTTTGATCTCCCAGAGCTTAGGGAGTGAGGGCTGAGGTCAATCCCAGGTCAAATACCAAAAGCAAAATATTAGAGTAGAAGAAATCTAATACTTAAGGTCGAGAAACAGAGGAAGGATCCAAAAAGGAAGCCAAGGTCCAGGACAGAAGCAAGCTCCGTGCAACAGGGAGCAAGGTCAGACTGTCAATGTGCTTTCACAAAGAGAACATAGAAAAATCCTAAGACAGAACACAGAAGGCCTTGGGTTCAGTTTCCTTGGGACTCAGAGGCATTCCCTAGACCAAACTCCTCTCCATAGTTTTGCTTTTATTTGATTCTTCTATTAACAGTATCAACTCATTTGGGGTTCAGTGAATCTCTAATGCTGTAAGCATCTAAAGCATGCTCTATGTCTAGTACCGGATGGTTAATGTTCACTGATAGCTCCATAAATCAGTAACTGACCAGGGGATCTGATTTTAGCATATGCGCACACTTCAGTTGTGTGTATATGTTGTTTTTGCCTATACTTCTTGTAACACTTCTTATAGAACTTCAAATGTTGAACCATTGTGTAACAAGTAGTATTTAAATCATGTTATTGACCTTACAGTGAAAACCTCCTGAAAGTGAATTTTTTATTTCAGGCAAATTGAAAGGACCACTGCTATTTCTTGGGTAACAGTAAGACATTTATTTCTTTATAATTTGTTTTCATTCATAAAAAGGACAAAGCACAGTCCTATACTACTCCATTGAAAAATGATAAAAAATAACTAAAAAGTCAATTCAATATTTTATCAGTATCAAATAAAACTACTATCACCTTTCTGAAATACAAAGAAAAATCAGATGTCTATAACTATATAAAATTTAATTAATAATCTTGTATCTTAAAGCAGATGATACATTAGTTAGTTTGACAACAGTTTGAAACTAATGGTCCAAGTCAAATTTGTACAACAGTATGAGGAAATGAAAAACTTGAGTTATCAGTGTATGAGATTTAATTCCCCTTATCTCTGCCACAAATTTAAAATTAAGTAAACAACCTCCAAAGTCTGTCTTCTTAGCCTCCAGAACCATTTCATGCAAAATCTATCCAGTTTTGTTTTTTATTGCCATACATAAAAATAAAAGGGAAGCATGCATTTGGCAAAAGATTTGGTTGTTGCCAATTATATAAAAATGCCCAACATGGGTCATATTGTGAAAGAAAACCCAAAGTTTGACAATGAAAACACAAACATTTGTACAGAAGACTTACAGAGTATTCATTTCTCTAAAATATGAAGAAATTGTGTTTGTTTTCAAATAATTAAATATTTTATCAAATCTGGTAATGATCTTAAGACTGTTGACATACTTCCACTGGGAAATCATCCATTTCATTTATTTTTTCTAAAAGCTTTGTTTTATAACCGTTAAGTGTAAACTAATGAAATACTTATTGATATTTTCATAATGAAAGCTCTAAACATTTACACATTGATATACAGTACAAAAATTATACAAATTAAAAATAAAGAAAGGGGTGGGGGGTAAGTAGTAATAGATCTATTTTGCTCCCTGTAAATATTCTTTTACGAACCTCTATGGTATCCTTTCTAAAAAGATAAACTCTATCTCTAATTAGCTAGCAATGTTGTGCTAATAAAATAGGATAATACCTCTTGAATCATCAGACACTGCACTATTTCATGAGCCAGCTAATCTCTTGTTACTCAATTTCTTTCACATCCACACTCAAACACATTTCTGTGCACACATTGGAGAATGAAGAAATGTGTATCTTCCTTTTCACTACTTATAAAACCTAAGCACCAACATTTGGGAGACAGTATTGCACAAACACATTATTTGTCTCCTCCTGGCCTTTCAGTTTTGGATACTCCTCAAAGTATCATTAGCAACATATCGATTTGGTACTTTTAGCCAGTTTTTAGTATTGTGTTGAAGTGAAGAATGAGTTTAAATAAAATTTTAAAAAGAAGGAATACTGTGGTTTTTCCAATCTATAGGTAATTTCTTTCTCCCATACTCAATAAAAAGACATTTTACAGCATCACTTCCATGATGCAGAAAAACAAAGATACTAGAATAGCATTAGATAACTGATATTCATACACCTGCCATTTATTCCTATCTTGTAAAGACTGTCACATCTTAATTAAAAAATGGAAGCACTTTCAAAATTCATCATTTCACATATGAATAAATACAGTGATAATACTCTAGATAAAAACTTTGATTTTTATGGTTTGAAGTTGATAAACATAAATAAAATAATCTCAGAATAGAATACAGAAGTGAAAATCTCCATGTGCTATGTTGACTTTACTGCTAAAACACTAACTGAAAAGTGTTATCAATTTTGCAAATCAAATATTTAGAAAATACATTGAAAATAAAAACATTGCTAAGTTGTAGAATTTGGGTATCATTAGTTAATATCCTTCAAAACTCATTCAGTAAAATTATCTAGGGAATGGAATCATGTTGCTATGCTCAATTTTTTTTTTCAAAAAACTCAAAATATCATGATAGGGGTCATTCAAAAGTATGCAAGACCCTAAACAGAGAAGATAGTACGAAAGACTGTATTACTCTCACATTTACCACATACAATCAACATTTCAACCTCTATGATATTTCACAACTTGTTATTAAGTTTAAAGCACCTGTGTATGGTGATTTTACTTTCACTCTACAGCCTATAGAATTAAACACTGTAACTTGTCCCATTGGATTAAATCATGCAACTGTCACAGAATCAGGTTAAGTGGTTTATAAGGCATATTGGAACGAGTTAAAAATCATTTTATATCCATTTAAAAGCTTATTCTTTTGGATGAAAGGGTTCCTGAATGCCTCAGTCATAACACGTATTGTAAATCAGTTGGGTAGTTTGTTAATGTATAATTTATGTGTCTTAGGATGGAGCCACAGGAATTGGAAGGAATCATAGTCATCACAGGGTGGTTGTTCTATGAGCTGGGCTGAGACAGCAGCTGTCACACCACATTCAGAATTCCAGGTAGACAAGAAGGCTGAGGGCAGGCAGCAGTAAGCCAAACAAACTTGGTAACAAGGCGGCTGTACCTACAAAGCAAACCAGACACGTGCATATTAGTTCCTTAGAAACAGACCCTGATGTTTAGCTTCAGGGAAGGCAAGACAAAGAAGCAATCAAATGCAGCGGTTCCTTAAAAAAAAAAAGCAGCAAAAACAGTAACAAAAACCACCCTGCTGCTGCTGTTGTTCAGTGAATTAAGAAAAACAAAGATTGATCAAGGGATTTTGTGTATGAGAGTGCTCTAGCCCATTCTAAACAACTTGTTCAAATAAATCATTTATGATAATGTACCCAGTACCCTAAATTCCTACCAGAAGGAACTAGATCAACAAATATGTAGAAAATCAGATGAAAGCTATTAAAGAATAAGACAAAGAGATTTAATAAAAATACTAATGTCACCATGGAGAGATACATTATAGGATTACTGACAGGATATTGTATAATTTATATCCAAATGGTTTTAAGGCATTAAGGTGCTTATGCACCAAGATGTGAGGAAAGACTCTTTGGTACCAGTAAGCCATCTATAAATGTTACTTAAGAATCAACTGCCTGGAGAAATCAAGCTCTGAATTAAAAATAATAAATATAAACTGCTATGGACAGGTATCACATCTTGAATGAATAATTTCATCCAGAAGGACTCTTCCCCGGTCAAGTGTGAGTGATGCTAACTAGTTCATGAGAAAGTGTTGAAAAGTGAGCCAAGAAAGGATCTTCTTCCTTGCCACCCCCATACCAGCCAGGTGCTGTTGCCAATGGACACCGAACCACTGAGGGAGTAAAAAATAGGCAGTGGCTGGTATGTTATAATAAATCATGTTCATCATTACTTTTAACAAGCGAAGTGGGGTCAGGATCAGAATGGACATAAAAATATGCCTATTTTGGGAAGCTTATTCGGAATTTGAAAACTTAACTCATTATAGCTACCAAATAATACCAAATATAGTGACCTGCAACAAGCCTTTCTTTGAAATATACTCCTCATAATCAGGAGGAGACAGGATTCTTTGATTATCAAAGAGTCATTATTCTTCGATCTCTGGTCACTAAAAACACACTTACGCTCCCATCTAGGGAAAGTTGGTTGTGTCTACCTGCATGCCTATTTCCCCGGACTGCACAACACACAGAAAATAGCAGAGAAAGCAGTCTGGATACAGAATCAAATGGTTCTCAGAAATGAACATCAAAAGAGAAGCAGACCAACAAGGATAACAGAAATTATCATCCAGTAGCTGCTTGTATATGCTACATAAGTACATTATTAATAATAACAAACAGGAATAATACCAGTGTGCAGAGACAATGCCGGTCCCTTCATGTAACTTGAATAATACATGCTCCGACAGCAGGCCTGGCTCTGGTTTTCTAGATGTGTAATTCACCCTCAGGCCTTGCTCAGGGCCAGTGGCCCATGGGGGCAGAATCAGGTAATCCTGAACTGGATATTTGCTAGTCACAGCCCATTCTCTTCTTACTTCTCTGCTACTCTGGCAGATAGTTTTGGAAACAGATCAGTTCCAGAAACACCCTGCACTTAATATGTCAAATCAGAGGTACAGAAGGAAAATAAATGACATGGAAAACCATGGCACCCAAACGGTTTCAGAGTTTTTTATTCTTGTGGTATTTTTTTTCTCCTCTTTTTCTACATAGGAATTTTTAAAAGATGCCAAGTAAAACGAATGTCAAGAAGGCAAGTAAGTATGAAAAATGACCATTATTACTTTTAATAAAGAAAATTCAGGTCAAAATCACAATGAAATATCATTGCACCCCTGAGAATGGCACATATTAACAGACCCCCAACACTAAGTGCTAGAGAGGATGCAGAAAAAGAACAGCCTGCATCTACTGTGCAGCCATTTTGAAAAGAGATCTGCATTTACTTTAAAACACTAAAAATGAAAGTGCTGTAAGACCCGATAATATTCTTTTCTATCTACCTGAAGGACATGAGAGCACAACTAAAAAAGTATGTGCTCTACAATGCTGACTGACATTATTTAATATAGTGAGAACAAGACGAGAATCTAGATGCCCACTGACTGAAGACTGAGTTTAGAAGGTGTGGTACTTCCAAAATGGAATATTATTTAGCCATAAGACAAAATACCACAACTTACTGCAAAATAGAAGGTGTTCTAGGTAATTGTGTGCAGTAAAGCAATTAAGAATGATAAAGACAAGTAGTGGACATTTAAATAATGATTCAATAACAATACTTCTAACAACTAGTGGACACTAATAAAGTGAGATTTTAGAAGTTAAGGTGGAGGGGGAGAAAGAAAAGGCCAAAAGGGTGTGACAATGGTGAGAAAGAATAGCAAAAATCACATCAGAATGAATGAACAAATACATGTTATAACCCACATTATTTTATTCTGTATGGTCCATTATATACTGCAATTATATAGAAAAAGATTCGTTTTTAGTGTTTGACTTAATTTGAATGATCTGTCCTGAGACTTTTGTCTGAAAATGGCTGTAGGGTGTCCACCATGTTGTCCTCTGCCCACAAATCACATCAGCAGCGGTGCTGCATTCATGTACTTGCTGAATATGTGGGTTGGCTCAGGGCAAACCACGGTCATGGAAAGAAAGTCAGTTGCACATGCCATTTTAAAGTTTTGGTGTTAGTATAAAAAACATATGCAACTTCACAATTTGTGGCTTCGACATGAGGATATTTGATTTATTTTAAATAAACTCTTTGTGTTTATGTGTGCTATATTTAATTTCACTAATGGTTCGAGCTTATGTAATTGTGGTCTTCATCTTCAAATTCTCTTCCACATTCTGAGCACAAATTAGAGACCTGAATGAATTACTATTTAAAGTCATTTAAATGTGGGATATAAAGATATTCTTGAGTGGTTTTGAATATATTTTGGTTTGTATCTGCAAAATGTTACACTATTATCAAGCATAATTTCTGTGCTTCTAGGATATGTACTAAGCTTATTTTTTGCTTTTCCCATATCTACAGAATGTCAAAGATGAATAAGTCATAATCTGGGGAATCCTTTTCCTCTTTCAGAACAAAAACAGTTGATTTGGAGTATTCCCTGAATTTTCTTGATTTTTAAAAAATTCTACACTTGATTTATTTACCAAAATTCTTATTTCTTTCAGTAAGGATTCTTGTTACAGAGAGTTTCAGTTTAAGAAAATTTTCAGTTAAAAGTTAAAAAGTACTTAACAAGCATTGCATGTTTTAAGATCCAGAACCACTTTAATCACATCGTTTTCCTGATGCTTAAATTTGGATGTGGCTATTGCTTGTGATTCCAGAATAATTAGAACTTGCTCTTTGTGAAGTCATTTCATGTTCACACTGTTTTTGAGATGGTGAACTCAGCACAGGGAAAAATGCAAATATTAAGATGTAGCTAAAGAAAAATATAGTGGCTTAAGCAGAAACTTTGATATATCTCTCTGTGCACAATCATTATATTAAAAATGTTATACATGTAGCATTGCTCTGTCTCCATGCATCAGCGAGCAGAATCTTTTTAACACATGCAAGCTATGGAATTCCAAAAAATCCCCAGTCTGCACATTTACCTCATATATATATAATATATATATATTATATATAATATATATAATATATATATATTATATATAATATATATATCATATATAATATATATAATATATATATTCTATATATATATATATAGAATATATATATGAAGAAGAAAATGGACAGTTTAAGATTTACTTTCATTCTACCAATAACTAGCTATATAAGTTTGGGCAAAAGAGAATATTTTGGCTCAGAATGTGGCTCTGAGGCTAGTGAGATCTTTGTCTGTTTTATTTGTCAAGGATATGGATTTTACGTCTGGAAAATGATAGGTTTCAATGCTATAAGTCCCAAGGTTTTTACAATGGCCTTGAGTCTATGATTCTAAGTAAACCATACCATATTAAAAAATATAAAGCATTAAACCAAACAATTTGCAGACATATTTCCCCTTATTTATGATAACCAAATTTGATATTAGTTTGTAAATATACATAAAAGCTTGATCACATAAGTGTTAGAGGCTTTCATGGCTTTTTTTTTCTTCAACCTGGTAAAACCCACTAATCTTGCTGTTCCTACTTGTTCGGCAATTACAAACCCATACGCCAAGCAAAATAGATTTTTTATTTTTGGCAGTGTGCATCGTTGCTGGCAGCTTATTCTGGCAGCTCTATACTTTCCTTGCTGTTGACTCTGGCCTTTCCCTGTCAGAAAATGTTAGTTTCCCGGGATACATGTCCTCCTTAAGAAGGAACAGCATTTTCAATGCACTGATGAACAGTTGTTTGCTGGGAAATGTAAAAGCACTTCTTAACACCTACTAATGAACAAGCATATGTTCAACTACCCTAATTTTGCTATTAGTTTTGGGTAAGATAAGACTGTAATTATGAGGATGTTTTGGTTGGCTTACCTGTATTTTTAGAGATTTGCACAAGAGCATGGGATTTAGTTAGGAAGAAATCTATTTGAGTAGTGTTGCCCTCACTGGGAAATGACCTGTCACACGAACTTCTAACCTTTCAGATCGTTTCCTAGCTGTAAGTTGGGGAACATAATGCAAGTCACAGTGCACTTATGAGGATTAAATGACAGATATTATAAGCAGGTAAAATCCATCTAAAATTGTGTCTTTCTAGTTTTCAAATTTAGCTTATTTTAAGGAAATAATAATCTTTTAAGAACAATTATTATTAGTATTTAGCGAGTATGCACCAATTCTGAGACAAGAGCAAAGAGATGCAAAGCTTGTTTTCTGGGCCCCATCGTTATGGGAGACACTGTGCATCTCATGGATTTATTTTCCCCATGCTTATACAAAATCCTTAACAAATAATTCTTTATTTGTGATTAAACATACAGAACCAACTTATTAGGTCATCTTTGCATGTGGGTTTGGGAAATAGCTGTTTGACACATCATTTTCTAGCCTGAGTTTTGTGGACCTACCCCAAGGTCACCACTTCCCAAGCTTGGTTAAAGCCAGAGGCTGAGAGCTTCCAATGCATCCATTTGGTGTGGGCCAAGAAAGCTAGTCTTAATAAATCCTTCTGCTGTCCCAAGTCTTCCTCCTTCCAATCAGTTTTTGAGGCAAAGGGGCGGCTAGTCAAGTTCAAGAGTGTGGGCACGAGCTGCCTCTCCTCTTCCTGTACTGCCTTGAGGGCCTGCTGAGCACAGGGGACTGGGCTACCTGGGTCACAGGCACAATCTGTAGGCTGGGAGAGAAGGCTAGCTCCCTGAAGCTGCCCCACCTTTCATGAGCAAACACTTCTCTGTTCCATAGTTTTGACTCTGCTTTGTTGAGATCAGTTGGTATACTGACAATAAAGAGTAAAAGATCAGTTTCCCCTAAATTTCTAAGTGTTACTAATGAAGAGGTAAGGAGGCAGATCTGGGTTCCCCAAAACTTAGTAAGGCCTCAGCATTTCTTTTATATATATTTGAAATATGAAAAACATATAAACAACCATTTGCTGATTTTCATGCCCATGCTCAAGGCATGGTGTGGAGTGGGGTTAGGCCAGACAGAGTTAAAGGCCATAGTGCTATCTATGCCACAACCACTCACAGAAGCTCTCCCAAGACCATAAAACAAAGAATGTTTCTTTAGAATACACACACCCACAGGCCTATCTCTAGCATAAATATCTGCTGGAGAAATCATTCTTCAGTTCCAGGAAAGGACCTTTGCATGTGGTCAGAACAGGAGGCCCTTCAGGAAGTTGAGGACTCTGCACACAGAACAGTCTCTGGTAGTGGCTGCATGGCTCTGGCCACGTCTCCCCTTGGTGGGACCCAAATTAGCAGCAGTCATTCAAGTGGCTGAGATTCCTGAGGAGATATTCCTTTCACTTGCTTGATTTATAAAAAATTTACATATATTCATTTCTTGGCCTTTTGGCTAAGATCAAGAGTACTATAAAAATTTATGTATAGATCAATTTTGAATTTTTAATTTAACTCTGCTTTTGTTTGTAAAGTAAAATCTTTAACAATGAGGAAAACACCACAATTTAATTATGCAAATAAAAGTATGAAAATGGTAAAAAGATTTCTTTAAAGTAGCTCATTCATGTTTTCTGAATAGTCTGGCTCTTACAAGTATCTGTTTAATGAATCAGTTTAATGTTTTTTAAGTGACAATTCTGCCCAGGGAACTTTATAACATGTAATTTTGCTCAGTTATACAGCAAAAGGATGTATCATGATCCTCATTAACAGATGAGGGACTAAAACTCAGATTTGTTCACCTTCCACAAGGCAAAATTGGGGATTGAGCTTAACCATAATTCTAAAGTGAGCACTATTTATCCTACTACTTTATGAATATCTTTAAATATAAGGAGTGCAACCATCTTTAAGGAATATATGAAGTATTTCTTACTGTAATGCATTGAATGTTGGAAATTATTACCCATATTGAAACACCTCCATGGCCACATAGCTAAGGCTCCGAGTCCTCACTGGTCTCAAGCGGTGATTCAGAGACACAACTCCCCTGGAAGCTTTCCCAGAGTAAAACCAGGGAAAAAGTCCCATTTGATCTTTCTTGATTCATCTTTGCTTTGGGGCTATGACAAATAAATGACTCACCTATTTGAGGTAGTATTTTGGTATTTAAGATTTTGCTTAATATGATCCTATACTCATTTGTTTGTCAGACCTCAGGGCCTTACTGAAGATTTTAGTCATCTACCTCTGAATAAGCATTAACTACCTCCTCTGTTTTTTCCATAGGTACATAAGTTTCACAAAACCTATGCACCCTCATTGATTCTCAACAACTCATAAGGAGGTGACAATCAGCTAAGTCCTCTCCTTGTATTTCTATAGGAACAACAATTTCTCAACTGTTTTAACAACTGTCCAAAATTTGTAAGAACTTACTGGATGGAACTCAACACAGGTCACTCAAAAATTTCTAAGAGTTTGTGCTTCTTTTAGTTTCTCATTCAAGATATAAAATGATCCTATCACTGTGAATGGTATCTGCATGAAATTTCTTTGCTTCTATTTTTATGTTTATCACAAGTCTTCCTATTTTCAGAAGGTCATTTTTTTTTCTCATATTGTTATGGCATTAGCCCCTGAGATTTTACGTTCCTTTGAAATTATTTCTTAAGTTCAAAAGTATAAGAAAAGAAGACTGAATTTTTCAACTTATTCAAATAGTATATGTTAAAGTACAACAGAGTAATTACTCCTGCTAACCACTAGAAATTCTGAGAAATTCTTTAAGAAACCATTTTGTTTATACTGGACATGCCAAAATCCCATACAGTGAATGGAAATCGACACTCTTTATTCAATATTTGCACTACTATCAGCAGTACCTGTTTCCTAGTTATTCCATTACACTTTCTGAATCATTATTAATACTGTGTCAATACTCCATCTTGTAGTTTTATGTCTCTGTGACGTATTTTACAGAGACATACTTTCAGATATTAACTGATGAGGAAACACAAATGCATTTGAAACAGATAGATGTTGAGAAAAATATTATAAAATCTGGAAAGATGTTTGAGACTAATGCTCATTAAGAGATAGTAGCTCTTACATGGATGTCCCTTTCTCTTATTTGTCTTCCATATGGAATTATTTAGAATTTGTCCAGTTCTCATCATAAATTTACAAAATTTGCCCACAATTCTGCATAGCTCAATCAGTGTTGTCATGTTACATATAATTCCTTATAACAGAAAATACAGATTCATTTTCAGAATGCTTTTTCTCTCCCAACTGCAATTCATCTGCTTGGACACCAAGTACAATTGAGCTCATCTTCCAAGGCTCTGGAATCTCTCTGTTCAATTCTGTTTCATAATAATTGAGGAACTCACTTCCTGCTACTTAAACATACCAAAAAGTAAAAATTGATCTAAAAATTCAATTTCTTCCCTTTTCCCAGTCTAACTATACAAACCTGTACTGCAACTCCTTCTACCCTTTTTTGGGATCCTCATTTTCTGCTTGCTGAACCAAAGACCCCTTCATGTATTCTCAGAGCCAGCATTTAGGTCCTCAGTCTGGAATGTCATTCCACTCTCTTTTTTTTCCCCCAATTACACAATTTTATTTATTATTTTACACAGTTTTATTTATTATTTTATTTTAAAGTGATTGATATATAGATATATAAACATCATTGTCAACCCCGAGATTCTCCCACAACCTTATCACCTATGGACTATCTTACACTCTTGTGCCCATCCCTCCCCTGATTTTACCCTCCTCCCCCTCTTGCTCTATGCTTCAGTTCACCCTCTTCTATGCCTGGAAAATTCTTACTGCTCATATATGATTCATCAAAAGTATTATCCTTTGAAACAGTTGTGCATGAATTTAATTACTTCCTCCTCACAGTTTGCTTCTACATAACACATTGTCCTGAGATTAACTTTTCATGTTTCTTTTTTCAGTGAGTTTAGGGTTCTTTCAGAAGAGACCATGTTCTTAATCATCTTCAAACATCTGACACTGATTCCTACCTAGTACATTTGATGTTCAGTACATATTTAGTTAAATGAATTGAATTAATGTCAGTTTTTTTGTGTCATCAATTTTTTCTTTGTATCAATAGTTGCTTTTGTTTTTTTTTTCTTTCTTGCAGTTCTACCCATGGTCTCTTGTTCTCTTATGAATATCTCAAAATAATCATTCCCGAGGAAAACAAGTTATAAGGAATAAATTTCCCTAGAAAAGCCTTGTTAGGTGATAGACTTGAAATCAAGCAATTGTCTAATCAATATCCACTGAAGTTCTCAATTCACAAATATGGACAATACTGAACTTTTTATGAATGAGTCAGTTGTTAGTCACAGATTTTTATATGTCAAAAAGGAAACAGAGAACACCAGAGAGATTACCTGCATATTGTCATTACAATTTTCTCTTGTGCAGTCTGCTAAGTCAAGTATGCGATTTTGAGTTATTTGCCATCTTTCTTGCTTTCTGTAGTGATTATTGCCTATCTTAAGTATGTGCCTTGAATACAATTTTAAACCACAAACATAAACATATTCCTTTAAAGAAACATATGTAGATCATAACTAACTTTGACTATAGAATTAGTGCTTTAAATATTTTAACTGAAACAAATGAATTTTCCACCGGTGCAGATTGAGTGTAAATAGTTAAAAGCAATATGACTTAATTATAATTAATTAATTATTAATTAATTAATTAAAAATTAAAAAAATTAATTTCCACTATGTGGATCATTTGGATAAGAACTGACTAGATTATGGTACATGTCATGACTGGCTATTCCAAACAATTAATAAAATGTGGTTTAGAGTTGAAATATTGGAAATCTCACTTCTGCTTATCTAGAATTCACAACTTATTCTCCAATAAAAATGACCAAGGTATTTATAGGTTCTTAATTTCTTTTATGTTGTATCTCTGATATCAGTTTCTTGTTAAAAATTGCCATATAATCTCTTCTGGACAAAGGTAAAAATTAAGAGTTCATGTTGTAGAATTAAATTCAAATCATTTGAATCCTGGCTTCTCAGTTTCCAGCTAGATGGCTTGCCAGCAAGTTATACTATTCCTCTGGGAGTAGTAACATTTACCTAGTTGTATCATAATAAACATCACATACTATTAAGAATAAATGAAATAAAATGTTAAAGGAAATAATTTTTCATATTTTGTGGCTCTTCTTTTTGTTATTTTTTGGATGTTCTTTTCTGACTTCTATTAGTAAAGTAATGAGTGTTATTCATTCGCTGGCACGACTGCAGACCACAATCCAAATGACTCTATACGGGACTCACTCAGCAAGGAAAGATACCAGGTCAATGCCGAAACTGAAGACGTGAAACAACTGAGAACGAGGACACTATTTCAGTCAGGAGGCTCAGAAATGTTCTCACTGAAATTTATCCACTCTGGATATCCAGGGTTGCTACAACTTTAAAGGGGATCTGGACACTGAACTAAGATTTATACTTCATTGAAAGAGCAGATCCCAGATGGTAATGACTCATGGATGCTGAGCAGCCAGAGGGACGTCACCCTGAGGAAGGTCCGCTGGCAGGTTCCACTGCTGACAGCTGTGTTTTCCAGTTAGGTGACCAGAAAATGTCTAAATGTGATTCACAATTGTGGTTTTGATCAATTCTGTTTTTTAAATGCTTCTCTCAGTTTTCATGAAACACAAAAATTTTAATTGCCTGAATTCATTCATGAATCCAATTTGCAATAATGAGACCTGCTATCATGCTAGCTGGATGTAGAAGACTATTACCTTTTCCCCTGGAGATCACAACTGAGTAACAAATAAATCATAAGTGTAGTGTCTGTTACACTGGGAATTTCAAAACAAATGGAAGCAAAAAAGAGGAGCACTTGTGGGTTATGGAGGAAAGTGATTTTCTGGAGGAGGTGGGTCATGAGTGGTGAGAACATGGGCTATAAAAGAGACGGTGTGGTAACAAAATATTCATGAGACTGCATGACTATAAAGAGAAAGATTAATGAAAAAATCTGATATCCAAAGAGAAGTAAACCCTTATTTTAGTTCATCACTTTATCCTAACCTAATTTAATGTAAAGTTATATATATTTTTTGTCCACTTTCAAATATTAATTCCATTGAATCATAGGTCACTCCTAAAGAATGAAAACATGCAAATCCTCTAAAATTTAAGGACATATTTTATCATCTTGAACATAAATTTAATGGAAAAATATACATTCTACATTTCAAACAAGGGAAGTTACTAACCTAGAAAAATAGCAACAACTAAAATATTAGCTGAGATAAAGCCTAATCTTTCATTTTAAAGCTTTGCAAAGATGCATGCTGTCCAATTAAAAATGGCTGAGGACATGTTACAAGGACACATTGTTTACTGTTCACACAGAATACCTGTACAGAAAACATATTAAAAAACAGAAACAGCACATTTTAAAATTAGTATAAATAGGAATTCATTAAAAATACAGGACAATTGTTATGTCCTCTAAGTACATTTCAGTCTCTCACAAAAGTAAAACAATTCTTTAAATAAATGATATGATATTTGATAATAGACTATGAAAGCACTGTGTGTAAGACACTATTCACAAGTTAGTTTGCAGTGCTTACTAGTAAAAGATGTAGAATAAATTTAAAAATGAACAACTGGCATGTGTTGTGATAAGTGGTTAGCCTATATTATCAACAAGTTAGAAAACTAGGAAACTCCTTTAGTTTTGAAAGAGAATTATTATTTCTTGCCTTAAGTCAGAAACTTTTTCAGATCATTTCTCAATTATTTTTTATCTTCCATCTGACTTGCCTTGCCTCTTATATTCTATGTCACCTGAACTATACATCATTTAGGAGAGCAGGCACTGGCAGACATTTGCCTTTTATTTGTTTTTAAGCAAGGGGTGCTAAAATATGCAACAATAAGTCTAATGTTTATTTTTTAGAATATATTAACTGCTAGGATTTATTATTAATTTATTAATGTTAAATTTTAACAAAAATAAATCTATTTAGAAGGAATAATAGACTTTAAAATGATATATAATTTGAAAAGACTGCCTAATATTAAAAAAATTCTCATTTAAATTTCTCTGATATAACTTTTTCTCCTTTTAAAAGGAGGAATTTAGTTTATAAAATTCAGAACTTTTCTCTTTTTCTTTTATATATTTTTCTGACAAAAACATTGGTTTAGATTTTCCTGATTGTTCAGTTGAAAGTAATTTAGCCCAAGTATAATTAAGAGTTGGTGTAGAAAATGTTACTTAAATAAACAGATAATAGAGACATTTGGGTTCCTTGAGTTGCTGAAAATTATATTTACTTGACAAAAAGCAGAGAGGATAAAAATTCAGTCAGAAAAATATAAGGCAACTATTTTCTATGTCTTTAACTGGACCCAAGATTCTACAAGTGCAATAAACTGAATAAATACACACTTGCCACACAAGTAGAGTGTTCTAAGATAAGAATGAAGAGAGTTTGGTCAGGGCATTACAATGAACACATATTTACACACTGACTTACTCTGATTCCTTCTATTTTTCCAGGGAGACAAGAAGCAAGTAATTGGCAAAAGAGGGAATACAAGAATAATGTGCTGCAAATTTAAAGAAGGAGAAGGTATATCATTGTGTAGGAGAGAAGGAAAGTGGATAATTAGAAAGCCTACTGCTATAGCCTGGCAATGCTCTGTCTACTGAGGTGAATGGTCACGAATTCCTTGAGTGACCAGTCTGACTGTTAGCTCTGTTTCTCCAGCCACATTTGGATGTGAGAGTAAAGGCATTAGGTCAGTGGACAGTTAAATTTACACACTGTATTTCCAAAGGCATATGATGAAGTGAAAAAAATAAAAAGGAACAGGACATACCATGCAAGGAAGAAGTTGTAGTTTATAACTGTGATGTTCCAGCTAGAAGAGGAGAGACTGGAAAAGATCAGACCCATAGAAAGAGATCAATCTTTGGAGCTCCTGCTGGGTAAAGCATTTCAGGAGTTTGAATCCTGAAAGGAGTGAGGAAAGAGAGGATGCAGTAATCAGACATTAGAATGTCTGAAATTATGGATACAGGAACAGTAACTATCAGCTAGGGAGGAATCAGGAAAAACAAGGTAAATGAGAAGAAGTGTTTCCAAGAAAATAAGAAGAGGGGTCAGGGGAGTATAAAGATCATCTTCAGGTCTGCTCATATATTGAATCAACAAATAGAGAATATTGCTGGGGGTGAATGCCAGTAAATTCCAGGGGGATTTTTAGTGTGGATAAAAATAGAGTTCAAAAATAGGGCACCCAGAGTTGTACTAATCTGAGAGTCATGGGCTTATTTTGGTTACTGACCTAAAGAAGGTCTACAGAAATGAGCAAATTAGAGGAAGGTCTTCAGGCAAAAAGTGCTGGTGAGGTAGGAATCCTGGGGGCTGGTGGTGGAGTTGGGATAGGCAGAGAGAAGGGTAGGAAGGGGAGTCTTGGTATGAACATGAGGGTCTATTCACAGGCAGGCATATTAGAAAGCTGTGTTTAATCAGAGTTTGGGTTGGGCATGCAAAGGAGCATAAAAGTAAAATTAGGTAGAGATAATGTTGTGGTTTTGAGTATGGAATTGCAGGTTTTTTTTTTTTTTTTTAAGGAGAACAATGAGTATTTGAGGTGGAATGTGGAATAGAAAAACAGAAGCTAAAATCAATGGTAGTTCTGGGTGGGGGGAGGGTAGAAAAAACTACTGGAGTTGGAAGAGATTTGAGGGAATAACTAGAAAGATAGCAGAATGCTTATAACTCATTTTTTAAAATGTTTTTGCAGTAATTGGTTTGCAGGGATTCTTAGCCTTCTTTTGTGTCATGGGCATCCTGGAAGTCTATAAATATGAGAATCCTGGAAACAATGCTCTACTAAGCATAAAATGCAATATAGAGATTAGTAGAACATTCATTGAAGTAAGGTGATAAAAATACTAAGAAAATAAATACAAACTTATTAACTCATTGAAGTATCATGTCTATTAGCACATAAATAAGAACTTGGATCAAATCTAAAGTTTTTCAAGTGATTTTGCAATAACTGACATGTGATCATAACTATAGTTCTTAATGGTGACAGCAATTTGTTGCCTAAATTCATATTTCAAGGAATGATGCATTTAAGTTAGATATGTGAAAATGATGCAATTTTTCCTATTCAAGTTTCAGGAAACTGTCATTCTAATTCACATTCAAGTCTATGAACCTCTGACTAGAGTCTGGTTGAAGCAGGGCAGAAGGCAAGACCACAGAGGAGTTAAATAGGGCCAAGTCATGGAAGGATCACTTACACTGATGTTGATGACCTAATATCTCACAACTTCTAGGGACAGCTGGACTCTGAGACATCTCTTAGGTTAAAAATCTTCTCTAGTTAGTCCTCTATGATGTACAATATCCTTTGAAACCTACAAGACCCTTCATTCTTCCTGCTTCTTAAGAGCATGTGATCCAAAGATAAGAGACATGCCTGAGTTATGTAGGGCCTGGAATGGAAGAATTGTTACTAACTGGAGAATAAAGTTACTAACTGGAGAAATTCAGACTCATGAAATACGGTTTAAATGATTTATTTGTTCTTGGTCTGATTCATTTTGCAGAAGCGTTTGTAAAAAGTGCTTCTGGAATGATGTTTCCTTCATGGACTTGCTTTCATGCTGCAAATAATCCACCTAGAGACTTGGCTTCTGGCCTTACCCACTATGGGACATTCTTTGAGACCTAAATATTCCTTCATTAATCACTAAAGTGAGTCCCTAATGTAATATCAAGTGGATCATTTTAACATGCTGATATATCACTTTTCAGTTTAAATATTTCATATTATCTCCTACTTAGCATTAGCAGCTTCCAGTGTTTTCTGTAAGATATTTTGAGGGCTTTATTTTTTAACAATGACAAACTCATTTTCTGTTATATGTGGTTTTTAAATTTAAGTTATAGTGGGTGTGAAACCTCAGAAAAGAAATGTAAACAAACTTTTATTTCTTAGCATAGAAAATTGTCATTATAGTTCCCAGTAAGGGTTGTAAACTACAATGGTCTATAATGTTTCAAAGAAAAAAAAATTATAAAATGCTACTCTGATGGTTGATGACAAAAGTTGGCAAAAGTTAATTCAAGTAGACTAAAGATATTAATGAAAGATTGGTAATTACAAAACACATAGAAGAAAACGTAGGCAAAGAAATACTGGCTTTAGTGTTATCTTTGGGCATTTGACTTTAATAGTAATGGAGACAAGCAAAAATAAACAAATGTGGCTATTTCAAAATCAAAATCTTCTGCATAGCAAAACAGACTACCATTAAAACAAATATATACCCTACAGAGTATGAGAAAATATCTGTGCATCATATATCCAAAATTGGGCTAATAATCAAAATATACAAAGATCTTTTACAATTCAACAAGAAAACAATAATAACCCAATAAAAACTGTCAAGATAGTTAAATAGATACTTCTATGAAGACATACAGGCACATAAAAAGCTGCTGACAATCACTTATCATCAGGGAAATACAAATCAAAAACACAATGAGTTATAACACCTGTGAGAATGGGCCTTAGCAAAAATAAAAATAGAAACAAGCATCAGTCAGGATATGGAGAAAAAGGGACCCTCATAATCTGTTGCTGGGAATATACAGATTAGTCCAGCTTCGGGAAACAATATGGAGAATTCTCAAAATAATAAAAATGGACCTGGCAGATAATTCAGCGATTCCACTCTTAAGACTCAGATAGAGTCTTAGGATTCTATCTAAAAAACTCAAAAAACACTAATGTGAAAGGATTTCACCTTTCTGTATTTAGTTCAGCACTATTTACAAGAGCCACAGTATGGGAACAACTTAAATGCCCAATATCCAATGAGCATATTAAGATGATGTGGTAGAATATTATTCAGCAATAAAAATAAAATATTCCCTCTCATGACAATGAATGACACTGGAAGGGATGATGCTACCATTGAAACAAATATATACCCTAATGAATATAAGAAGACATCTGCACATCATAAATTTGACATGGGGCTGATTTCACTCTTAGGTAGAACACAAGGAGACAAAACTAAACGGAAACAAACCTTAGCAATGTGATTTCAGAACTGATGTTACCACAGTGGAAGATGGAGAGGGAGGGACAGGGCAGAGAGGACCAGTTGAGGATTATGTACATCCAGAAAAAAAATACTTAAAAGAAAAAAAGAAAAGCATTCAAAACAGGATCTTGCACAGCGTAAGATACTATTTTATATGTAATGTTAGAAAATAAAATTAACTGTAGAAAAACAAAAAAATTAAATGTATCATCTAGCAAAATCTCAGAAACCAGCTGACATCAGAGAACAGATGTTATTTATAGCTAGTTGCAACCCAAACAAACCTGAATACAGAAATGGGATAGCAGGTGGTATTTCCCAGAGTTGGCAACTTGCATGATTTACTTATTAAGCAGCCAAGGAAGCAGGGCCATTATTTCTCATTAAAGAATAATTAAAATAGCTTTAATTCATTTGTATCCATTATAATACTTTCAGTTACCAGCAACAAATACTCAACTCAAAATTCTGTGACAGACCTAGAGGAACTGATGTCCCCAAAATAAAATGAAGGATTAGTTGCCACCACTCCTGCTTTCCTCTTTGGAATCTCAGCAGTAATTTCATCCCCCTCTGGTTGCAGCAAAGTTGCAGCAAGGTTAGGTATTTCTATGTGCAGAGCTAACAATGTCTAACAAGAACAGAGCTCTTGTTCAATCATTTTACAAGTTTTATTTTAAAATAAAGGACCTTTCCTGGAAGTCCCTCAGTAAATCTTTCTCCATTTTCCCAAACTGTATCACAAGTCTACCCCTAATTAGCAATATGGCATTTCATGACTGCTCGAAGTGATGAGTGTAACTGTTAATCTCAGAATAAATTTTCTTGAGTTGTGAAAATCTGTAAGAAAAATGGAGAAAATCTCTCTGAAAAATGGCAAGAAAGCAAAAGAGAAAAAAATTCTTTAGTATTAAAAGTCAAATATCCAGGTAATAAAGAGCATGGATATAGGAGAATGAAGAAGAGGAAATTAGACTAGATGCACAAGACTAACAAGAAGATTTATAGGAAGTTAAAGAAAAGTTACAGGAAGGATGAAAAGTTAGCTTCAAAAGTAGAAAATTTAGTGAGATTATTTTTAATAATTAATAAAGTATATTTACAACATGGATCCTGAGATTAAAACAGGATTTATCAGATTGAACAAGTCACCAAGGATTTATCATTAAATTAAGCTGTGAAAACTCTTATGCCAGGTGACAAAACACAGGTTTGTCCCAAAAGCATCTGCTTCTATATATGGCACTATATATTTCTGAAGAGTACTTTTTTGAAGAATATCTTTAAGAATATTTAAGGAGGTAAGTAGAGAGAAATGTTTAAATAGTTAAAAGCATTACTATTATAAGAAACTTGCAGTATTCTTTTATCTTGGAACTTATATTGGAACTTATATTAGGTGTTTCACAATACTGAAATCTATGAGAAAATCCTTCTCTTAATATTTACATTTGATGCTATAGTTTAAATTTGGAAGTTACACTAAAGAGGTAGAATATAGAAAGGCAATTCCTGAAAGAATTAAAATTCACAGTAACCATTTACGACATTTATGTCAATAATTACCATAAATGTAAATGGCCTGATCTTACCAGTTAAAAAGTCTAATGTGAGTGAATGGATTTCACAACAAAGTATTCTGAATTTTCTTAAAGAAAATTCACCTTACCAACAAAAACAACACACAAACAGATTCAAAGGATAGAGGAAAATCCTCTAAGAAAATGGTATCAGAAATTGTCAGGAAATGCATGTTTAAAGACAGACTCTCAACTTAAAAGTTAATAAGACATGGAGAGGGAGTATGATTAAAGGTCTAATACAAAAAGATAACATAAACATATGTGCCAAATGATGTATTTCCAAATATGTAAGATGATTGCTAACAGTTCTAAGAAAAAATAGTTAACACAATAATGCTATTGTTTAGTACTCCAATTACACTTGTAGTGACATCAACAAGACAAAAAATAAAGAAACAATAGCCTTAAATGAGGAGCTGGATAAAATAGTCTTAACAAATTTCTACAGAAAAAAATCCATCCCCTAAAATCACTACATGCACATTTTTCTCAAGTACACATGGAAATTTTCAGAATACACTCTGTTTTGGGACACTAGTCAGTATCAATTAAACTACAAAGATTAAAATTATACAAGTTCTCTCCATCCATAGTGTCATAACTAGAAATCAACTTTGAAAAAAAAAGGAAAAGTTATAAATACTTGGAGAATAAACTATATACTAATTACTATTGGATAAAAAGAAATTAAAAATGAAATAAAAAATAACTTGACACTCACAAAAGTGAAGATTCAAGCTATTAGAATCTATGGGTCTTAAGAGAGAAAATAGCTATAATTATGAAGAATCAAGACAAATCCCAAACAAACAATTTAGTACTATAGCTAAAACAATTTGGACAATATCATAATGTCCCAAATAATACCCAAAGTTACTAGCAGAAAGGAAATAATAAATGATAGTAAAAATAAGTGAAATAGACATAAAAATGCATATTAAGGAGCAATGAAACAGCTAACGATGTGAGAAAGTAAACAAAATAGATAAATTACTAATTAGACCAACAAAGAAGAGACAAAATATTAATAAATAGAATTATAGATGAAAGGAGAAATCACAAATAGGACCGAAATACAAATGATCATATGAGGTTGTATGAACACTTATATGGCAATAAATTTTTGAATAAAAGGTCAAATTTCTAGAACAATGCTGCATATCAAAACTAAACAAAACATGGAAGGCTTGAATAAGTAAATCATAAGCATGGAAACTGATAGAGCAACATAAGCCTTCCTCAAAACAAAGCCTTTTATCAGACAGGTTTATAAATGAATTTACCAAATCTTTAAGCTCATTTTGCTCAAATTATTTTTTAAAATGCAACAAAAATCACAGCTTCCTTAAGACATTTTTTGATGCATTACTTTAACACCAATACCAGGTAAAGAAAGCATAAGAAAACTAAAGACCAAGATCTCTGATGAATATAGGTGCAAATATTTTCATAAAATTCGAGGAAATTGAATGTAACAATGTGTCATATGTCATGATGCAATGATCAAGTGAGATTTATCCCAGAGATGCAAGAGTGGTTTAATATACGGAAATCAAACAATGTAATACATCAAATCAACAAATGGAAAGATAAAAATCATACCAACATATGCAGGTAAAGCATTTGTTGAGATTTAGAACTTGTTTATAAATAAAAACCAAATAGAAGGGAATACAAGGAACCAGTCTAAATATAATATAGGCATACATTATAAACTAGCTGCTAATGTAATACATGATGCTGAAAAATTCATAGCTTTTCCATTAAGATCAGGTATGAGTAAAGGATGCTCACACTCTCTTATTTATCTGTGCATGTATACAGAGTTTAAATTAGTATTAGAAGAGTTGACCAGAGCTGGCCAAGCTGGAAAAGAAGTGAAACTACCACTATTTGAAGATGATATATTATATATAGACAATCATAAAGATACCACCTAAATGCTATTAGAAGCAAAGGAGGAATGTAGTAAATAGGTTACAAAACAGCATACAAAAATCCAAATCATCTTTATATCCAAACACTTAACAAGAAGAAAACTAGAAACTCCTTTTATAACTGCTTCAAAGGGAATCAGATACGTAAGGATTAACCTAACCAAGAAGGTGAAAGATGTATACAATGAGAAATACAAGATATTATTACAGGATCTAGATAGTGATATGGGCGATGGATGGGCATCACATTCTCTTATATATATATATATATATATATATATATATATATATATATATATATATATATATATATGCAACTCCTATTAGGACATGAGCAAAATCCTTCAAAGAAACTGAACATAAAATTTTGAAAACCTAGAATTAAATCCATTATCTATCAGTATCTAATATATGGTAAAATAGCCATGACCATACAATGGGAAAGAAGAATCTCTTTAATAACATGCTGAAAAAATTAGAAGGCCACACATAATAAAGTCATATCATCTTTAGCTCCATATATATTACTGAATTCTAACTGTATTAAAACGATTTAGCTATAAGATCTGCAACAATAAAATATATAGAAGAAAATACTGGTGATCTGATTAATGACATTAATGATAAAAAATTTCTGGAGACTTTATGGCAAGGGAAATAAAATAAATAATAAACAATTAGAATTATTTGAAGTTGAGAAAATATTCACAGAATATTAGACAAGGGGTAAATAATCCAAGATATATTTTAAAACTCAAATAATTTAATGGAAGATAAATAAAGAGCCTACTTAATAACAGGCAGTAAGTCTAAATCGACACCTCACCAAAACTATGTGGAAGGCCAATAGACACATGGGAAAAATCATCATCATGATTTCCAATAAGAGAGATGTGAGTTAAAACCACAAAGATTAGGAAGCCATTTCACACCCATGTGAATGGCAATGTACTAAAAAAACCCCAAGACCCCGAAACTCTACTGGATGCAAAGAAATAAAATGCCTATTACACTGTTGTTGGGATTGTATACTGGTCCAATCAAGACAAAAGCAATTTGGATTCATTTTAAAAATCTAAAAATGAAAATGCCATAATAATTAGTAATAATAGTAATAGTAATCTAATAGTAATCTAATTCCTGGGGATCTTTCAAAAGATAATCAAACTATTAACTCAAAAATGTTACATCTTTCAATGTTTACTACAGCATAATTTATAATAGGTAGTACACAGAAGTGGCTTAAATGTACATCAATAGATGACTGGATCAATATGATGTATTATATCTATACTATGGCACACTAACTATAGAGTCATAAGATTTGAAATACAGGCATTTACAGAAAAGTGGAAAAAGTTCCAGTAATTACATTACTAAAGCAAGTCAGAATGCCAAAAACAAAAAGTTAAATTTATAAAATGGACAATTTGAGAAAGTACAAAACTTTTTAATAAAAGCAGCTAGGACTCTGAAGTTAAGAGGGTGTGGAGAGAGCAAGGCATTAGGGGATAGAGGAGTTGGTGGTAGGGAATAAGAAGAATCTCAATATAATTTGATTTTTAAAAATGTCTAGAAAAGAGACATTTATAATAGTGATGATGTCAATATACATTTTAATTTTAAAATATATGAAATAAATTTGAATATGATAGTAATCTTGCTCCTTTTAAACTCCACTATCTACTTAGGCCCTGGAGAAGGGAGGAGTGAACTAACCATCTAAAGTTTCCACCTAGAAAATGGCTTCCTAACCCTGCTTCTGATACTGGATAGCAGAGGACAAAATACAAAAACAAAATGTGTTTTTCATCAGCTTTTAAGTCAGTGGCTTTGGTTATAAAGTTTAACTTAATAGCTTGAATTTACCAAAAACAGCAGGTTAAATGTTTAGATTACAACATCTGTGGTAACATCAGGATAAATTACAGATTTATTAGAAGACATGGAGTTAAAAATCAATATATAGCAATTTTAACTCAAATGGGAAAAAAATGTCTTGTTCTTTTAAAGACTACTCTAGACTTCACCACTGCCTTTTTTCCAGTTCAAGACCATCATCATCTTTCAATCATTCTACAGTAATAACCTTGTAGTTAATCTTATATTGTAATCCCCACTACATATATTATTCACAAATCACCAAAGTGATTTTTCAAGTATAAAAATCTGATTACTCTCAACTTCAAAGTTTCAAATGACTCTTTAGCCTTTAGAAGAAGTTCAAACTCTAAAATGTTCTTAAAGTGTTCCTTGAGTTGACTAGCTATCTATAATTTGTTTCAAGCTTAAAAAAAAAGATGCTCAAGATAAGCACATTTATCATAAAAAGTGAAAACATGATTCTCTGCAGATATTTGTAACCAAAGGTACTTATTATTCTACATTCTGAAATTCACTGTAAATAGGTAATTAACCAAATTAACTTATTGAATTTTAAATCCAAAATATGACAATCTCCATTTTCTTCTTAATCTAGCTCAGACTGATGATCAAAAGTAAAATACAATGCATGGTGTGCAAATATTTTCTCCCATTCAGAAGAGTGTCTCTTTTTCGGTCATTGTCTTACTCTACAGATATACTGTTTTAGTTTGATATAGTCCTAGTTGGTTATTTTCTCCTTTGTTATCCTTGCTGCTGGAGATGGGTCCACAAATGAATTTTACTTGTGTTTACTTCTATACATTTTATGGATTCAGGTAGTATGTATATACAATGGAATACTTCTAAGTGATCAAAAAAGATAAACACATTTCATTAACAGCAACATGGATGGAGCTTGGGAAGCATTATTCAAAATATATGTGGAAGCTTGAGAAATTGAAAAAAAAAGTCTCAGACACAGATAAGCTGTCTGACTCACTATTGAAAGCAGACCCTAAATCTCAGATATTTGGGAATATCCAGACCCCTTGGTCTGGGAGAGAGCAGAAAACAGGTGAAGGGAACAGAGAGGAGTATGATGGAAGACTATGGTCACTCTGGTGGAGGAAATCTATGGAGACTAAACTTAAGGGGAGAAATCTTAATTGTGAAAAAAAAATAAAGCTGTTTAAACATTAAATTAATTTTTTAAAAAAATCTAAAAAAACAATGACCAGAAGCAAATGTTGGTGAGGCTGTGGAGAAAAAGGAAGGCTCTTAAAGTTGTTGGTGGGAATATATACTGACCCATTCTCTATGGAAAACAAGTGTGACTATTTCTCAAAATATTAAAATTGGATTGTCTATATGATCCAGGAATCTCTCTCCTAGGTATCTATACAAAGAATACAGATAAATTTGAAGGGATAGATGCTCTCCTATGTCTACTGAAGTACTATTTATAATAGCCACAGCATGGAATCAACACACCACCCATTTACAGATGATGAGATAAAGAAAATGTGTTACATACACAAAGAATACCACTCAGTTGTAAGAAAAGAAGAAACCTTTCCATTTGAATCAATATACACAAACTAAAAGGGATTATAAACAAAATAAATATGAAGGAGAAAGAAAAATACCAGATGATTTCACTTACATGTGGAATATAAAGAAACAAAGGACTAAACAAAACAAACCCTTGAAATCTGGTTGTAGAACTGAGGTTATCAGGTGGGGGTGAAGGAGATGGGGCCCACAGACCAAGGTAGAGGATTACTGGGGTTATGCCAGTGATACTATGATATGTTTGTAGAGGTGTGACCTATACCCCTGAATGTATATATACAATGTTGTAAGCCAGTGTTACACCAGTAATGATATATAAACTTTAAAAGGTTATATAGAACTTTTTAGAGACCCTGTGTAGTGAATGTTTCATTTATAATGAAATGCAATAAGACACTACATTTAACTCCAAGTAAACTGCAAACATCTGATTGGAAACAATTTTATAAGGTAGGAATTATAGATCACCATGTCTAATAAATTTTCTTGAATATCTCTATATGAAGTCTCAATCTTTATATGAGTTATGGAGTTATGGATTAGCACAGAGCATAATATAAGTCATGTGCCTAATGGGGAAATGTATCAACCTTCTAGACATTTAAAATGTCCAAATTATTCTTGTAACTAAATTTTACTTATGCAGAAATCATTAACTGATTCAACTATTATTTATTAAAAATATGTTCATATGCCAGATATACCCTGCAGGTACTGGGTATTTAAAAGCTGAACAAGGCAGACAAGAGTTTGTTCCCATAGAGTTTATATTCAAGGGAGGTTAAACACAAAAGATAAACATCATGAATTAATTAATAAGATAACTTTAAAAGTAGATGATATGAAGAAAATAAAAGTGATGTAATATGACTAGGATTCAAGCAGGGACTGTCCTAAATTGGTGATGGTATTAGTTTTTGAAGAAAGGACACATTAGTGCTGCTATTAGTTGACAAAAGAAAAAGTCTGAGTGGAAACAAAAATGTCAAGAATGAACCCACCAAGCAAAAGTATAGAGAGTTCTAGGTAGTGGCGAGAACAAGCAAGAGTTTCAAGGTCAAAGCAGTGTCAGTGTGCTCAAGAGCAAAAGAACAATTACCTATTGAGGTAAGACACTTTGGCAATGCTACTCAGGTAGGTCATTGCAGGCCAAGGTAAGAAATTTTGATTTTTTTTTTCTATGAGTTATACAATTTATATTTTTTATGAGGTTATACAATTTATATGATATATATAAGCATATATATGTTATATGATTTAAGCTTTAATCATTTTCTACTGAGATTACATTGGTTTATGATATAGTATATGATCTAGGATATTTGAATTGATTGACTTTGAGAAGAGTCCCTGGCTGGCGCACACAAATGCATCATAGGGACCAGAACTGGAAACCATGCACCAGCAGGGCCATGGGAGAGGGGCGACTGACAGGTTTCCCAGGGATGGGAAATCAATGATAGCACGTCTTATGTATGAAAACTGTTGAGAGCTACAGTGTAGACATTTGAAATACATTTACTGAATGAATGAATTAACAGTATAATGAAAATAAACATTAAAACTTAGCAATGTAGCACATTCTTGGTTACCTATTTTAGGTTGAAAACTGAAACAAAGGAGCTTAACATTTATCAGAAAATTTGCACCTGTGGGGTATATCTGGTACATAACCATGTTTTAACAAATAATAGTTGGGTCAGTTAATGATTTCTGTACAGAGTAAAATTTAGTTACAAATTTGTAATTATATGCTTTTCTCATTATAAATACTCTGTGAATAAAATCAAATGAAGTAAAAAAATCTGGAATGGGATCTTTCACTAAACATCTGACAATTCCTAATGTTAACTAGGAATTAATTAATTAATTAATTAATTAATTAATTAATTAGTCAATCTCTAGTTCCTTTAGTTTCTTTAGATGTGCTTTGACTAAGAGACATAACAGATATGATGCATTAACACTGCTATTAGTTGACAAAAAAAGAGAAAATCATTCTGAGCTTGTTGACAGTTTCTAAGAAGCACACAATATGTTTTTTGTACATGGACTATCACACCTGGCTGTCAGAGTATACTACTAGAATGCAGCTCATCCACACCTCTGCAGAACTGATGACTAAATTTTCAGGAAATTTATAAACAAGTTGTTAAAAACACTATTATTAAAATTGAAGTTATATAAATTTATTAGTTAAATTTCAAAGGGTGAGCAAAGTAAATATTCAAAATTCACCACTTCCTAATTATTTCACTTCACTTTAATGAAATAGAGGCGCTAGGCTACACCTGTTGCATACACTTGGTCACAACACAACAAGATGGTTATGACTGAGCATCTCTTCCCTGCACCACAATTGTTGACATCATGTAAGATACCGGAAATCAAATGCAATGAAATATTTACAACGCAGAAACTGGCCAACTCTATGAGCCCTGGCTTTCCTCCACTCCAGCTATGGTAGTCATGGCAAAGGTGGTGTTATGCTAACTGCCACACGCATCTTTAGCCACAGCTCTGTGTCCAAGACTGAGGAGATATGTTCTGCTTCATGTTAGGAAGGAGTAAAAGGTAAGGAAACAAAGACAATAGCAGAGAGCTCAGTGGACCTCTGCAGAGAAGGGCAGTGTCAAAATAATTATACTACCATTGGCACTTTCCCACCCTTCCAATTGTGCCTGTTTTCCTTAGGTGCCTGCCTTGTGGTGGGGGCAGGGTAAGGCTGGGGTCGAGCTTAGGACCTTCCCAGACCAACCAGGCAGGCCCTGCACCCTCCATGGCCACACCATGATGACATGGACCCCGCGTCCCGGCATGGATGCCACCTTGTGCACGCACTGGCTCCACTCGCCTCTTGAGGTCGGGTGGGATGGAGCTGGGGTCAGCCCGTGGTCCCCACCATACAACGGGCCCCACCGCACAACGAGCGCGCAGCTGAGCCCTGTGAAGAAGCAGGGCACATTGTGCCGTGGTGTGGGTGGGGGTCCACCACAGACCCCTCTGAGTTTTCCTCCACTCCAGAGAGCCCTAATCAGAAATAAGTACCTCAAGACGTTTTTTTTCCAACTACAGAAATCATATAGGTGAGGTACAGGAAGAAAGACCCTTAAATTTATGCCACCCAGGCAGGACTCAAAAAGAACCCACCCAGCACTGAACCGCGACAGCAAGCAAAATAAAGACACTGAGGAGCTGTGAACAAAAATCGGGCACAGAGACGTTGTCAATAAGGGCACTGCTCACTCTCTTTGCTCAGAGGGAAGAGGCTTGCCAAATAAATGGCAGGGCCCACAGCAAAGCCCCAAAGGAGGAGACCAGGAGACCTACCATCAGCTGATGCCTGTCCCCATTGAGGAGCTGCTCTACCAAAACATATGGCTGGGTATCATGCCCCCAAAGCCCAAGACCTGAAATTTAAAGTGAAGAAGCAACAAAATTTTGCAGGAAACAACGGAGATGAGATCCACTAAGAAATAAGAAACAATCATATAAGCCAAAGGTGCTCAAATCGGCCTACAAAGGCAAAAGCAGTACAGGAAAGATAAACAGCATGCTCTACCAAGTCCCAAGAAATCATACCTTCACCAAAGGATGAAGAAATAGATCTAGAAAAGAAAAAAAAAAGACTAAAGAGCTAAACATGGACAAACAAAAATAGAAAGGAGGCGAAGTGACCCGCGGGGGTGTGGTGTGGTGGGGTATTCCCATGGGGATCAACAATTATACAATCATATATTGTAAAAAATCCAAAAAAATTTAAAAAAAAAGATTTCCTACAGTGAGACAATCCTGCTGAATGTAAAATGATTGAAGGAATCAGTTACACAAATTGAGAATTCACAAAATGCTCCCAAATAACATTTGAAGCTAATTAAAATTAAAATTTGAACATAAAATTCAAAAATAAACTTCTCTTATCATATTAACAATAAGCAAGTAGAGATGAGTTTTGTAGTAATGCAGTGGTCAAAACATCTTAAATTTGGCAATGTGAAAATGCTTAACAATTTGGACTACAGAAAGGTTAATTTTAAAAATGGATTCAAAGTAGTATTATTTTTGATGGGAAAATTGAAATGAGTATATTTCATACATTTGTCATAGTAAGTTTAATTTCAATAAAAATCATAAAAAGTTATTAACATGGAACTGTTAATGGAACTTGACTGCTAAAAAAGATATAGCATCTAAACAATAGACACTAAAACATGGAATGAAATAATATAAACTAACAGAATCAAATTCCACTGAACATTAATAGCTACCATTTTAATGTTTGGAAGGCTATATAATACCTTTTTCCTTTCAGATTTTTGTAATTTCTGAATTTTCCAGAACAACACAATAATTCCAACACAAAATAAAAACTATTTTTTCACTGCTGTATCCATTGCATTTTGATATTCAAAGAAGTCCAGAAGCATCAAGGTACAGTTCATGAAAATAATACACATAGGTAAATCTAGCATGCAATTACTAAATAAATACTCTAATATTGTCAAAGGAATTTGTTTAGTTTAGTGTTTAACATCTATTTACCTATACATCATTAAATTTTCTTCTAAATCAATTATCTCCATCTTTGACCTTCTAGCTTTTTCTCAGTTGCTCATAAAATTCTCAACTTCAGTCTTAATTCAGTATAATTAAACTGCAGTGTGCAGGAGAAAAAAAGTATCAAATTTTAACCAAATTAATTGAGTAACACAATTCCAAAAAAGGGAAAGAACTATTACACCAAAAATCTATTTCAAGTTAAACAATACTTTCAGAAAGAAGAGAGTTTGCAGAAAGGCAATGAAAGACAAAGAGAGACAAGAGGACATGGCAAAGGAAGGAGCTATCATATGCTCTGTCATCTATTAGGATGTTACTAAGTAAAGGACTTATACTTAGTAGGTTAAGAGTATTGACAGTAGTTCAGAGATTTACTTTTGATATATGACCAGATACTATTATCTAGTGATGTAGTAATATTGCATTATAGTGTTTTAATTGTTGCTTTGATATCCAGATACTAATGGATGGGTAAATGACATAATGTACATTTACATCTGTGTCTCCTAAAGGGAAAGGATGACAATTTCAGTGTATTCTTGACATTTCAAATCTATTCAGGAGAACAATGATATTAGTGGAAAGACTAGTCCTATATTTATTCTTAGGAATCTAGATGATCTAAAATTCTTGAGTACTTAATTGAATATGTCTGAGAGAACTGACTTACCTGAAATTTTGACTTGAGATACTACTCCATCTCCGCCATCACTATGTGCACGGACCTCTACAATGTATTCCCCATCCCTGGGGATTGGGACTTCTATGGAGTGTTTATGAGTGGAGTACAGTTTGCCATCATGCTGACCATCAGGCCTATAAAGTACCTTAAAAGTTCCAAAATATATAGCCTTAGTAAAGTGATAATGAATCAACACAAATGCATTAACACTAAAGCCAAAATAAAAAGACTATACTTTCTTCAATATTGGAGTTAGTCCTTTCAAAATTTGCCACTGCTTTATCAATTAAACATGTTATATTTTAAACTCTTTGTTATCATTTTCATGATGTTCTTGGATCTCCACAAAATGTATTTCTTAAAAATGGTAAGTCCTCCATCAACAGGTGCATTGTCATTGAGCAGAATTATTTTAAAAGGAATCTTTTTTTTTTTTTACCCTGAGTAGTTGGTCGCAAGAGTTTGCTGAAAATATTCAGTAAATTTTGTTGTAAATGGATGAGCTGTCATCCATATTTTGCTGTACCTCTTACTATTACAAGCAGAATAGGTTCAGGAGCATAGTAACTACAAGCCCAAGGATTTTCAAAATGACAAGTGAACACTGGCTTCAATTTAAAGTCATCACCTATATTAGTTCATGAATGATTTGAGACCTCTCCTCTGAACCTTTGAAGCCAGACACTTAACTCCTTTCTTCAGCTCTGGAGATCCTAGCTCCTACAGAGAAAATCTGCAGTGTGGTGTAGCCACATTCATCAGCTCTTAGTTTGATCATTCTGATTAGCACTTGCTGCAGCTCCCACATCAGCACTGGCTGCTTCAACCTCTACTTTCGTAGAGATGTCTTTTTTCCTTCAGCCTCAGGAAAACACCTCTGCGAACTCTGAACTTTTCTTCTGCTGCTTCTTCATTTCTCTGGGCCTTACCAGCAGGAGAGAGTGAGTGCCTTGCTCTACATTAGGCTTTGGCGCAGGGGATGTTGTGGCTGCTTTGAGCTACTGTCCAAACCGCTAACACTTTCTTCATATCTGAAACAAGACCTCTTGCTTTCTTCTCAACTCTGTGTTTACTGGAGCAGCATTTTTAATTTCTTTCAAGAACATTTTACATACACAATATGGCTCAGCGTTTGGCACAAGAGTGCAGCTTGCAGTGAGACTCAGCTTTGAACATACCTTCTTCACTAGGCTTTATCATTGATAATCTTTGGGTTAAAGTGGGAGATGAGCAACTCTGCCTTTTCCTTGAAAACTTGGAGTCCACTGGAGGGTGGTTAACAAGCTTAATTTCCACATTGTGCATCTCAGTGAAAGACTCAAGAAGAGAGAGGTGGTGGAACAGCAGCCAGAGAGCAGTTAGGACAGATTTATTATGTGTTCTGTCTTCTATTAGCAAGTTTGTGGTGTTCCCAAATAATTACCATAGTAACCCCAAAGATCACTGATCACAGAGCACCATGACAGTAATAACAGAAAATTTTGAAATATCAAGAGAATACCAACATGGTAATATCAACATGTGACAGACTCTTTGGGCACATAAGTTGTTAGAAAAATGTGACAAGAGACCTGCTCAACATAGGTTTCCAAAAAACTTCATTTGTAAAGGAAGCACATCTATGGTGCAAAATTAAACAAAGTGCAATAGAACACAGTACTAGGAATGCAGACTCCTAATACGTGGTCTCCAATGAAAAACTGTGTGATATATGTAAATAAGCCTCTTTTTCTCATTTATTTATTTATTTACTCTAGGTAGCTCAATATACCAACATGCAATGTACTGAGCAACACTATCTTAATTGCCACAGAAAAATGGGTTCCAATCTCTTCTCTGTAGGCACTAATTATTCTAGAAATAATATTCTATACTTTAAAGCAATTATTCTTTCTCACTTGACAGAGCATTTTTTTAAATAGTTCACTAAAGGTCTTTTCTCATTTTAAAATTTATCATGACTCTGTCATCTGATTTTGCTACATAGTCAAAATAAAAATGCCAAAATACTTCCTGAAGTCGTGGAAATTTTGGCCATTAATCACTCTTTGTAAGACTGAAGTTTGTGAGGGGAATAATGTAGTTATCTTTACTTACCTTGTACCCTGTGACTGTGGACTCATTTGATAGTGCAACCACATGATCCCAGGTGATTATGTAGCGTGAACCAGACCTGATGGAACTGATGATCCTGGGTGGCTGGCTTGGAGCTGTGGAAAACAACAAACAACATGCAGCTACAGTCACAATGTCCTACTTCAGTCTAAAAACTGCATCATTTCAGGAATAATAGTGCTGACAATGATGTGATGGTAACAGTGAATGCTGATGGTAATTATTATATCTGGAAACTGGCCAAAGCACTTTACCTCACTGACTCTTTTCTTGCACTCTGTGAGGTGGGGTATATAACTCTCTTCTATTCTCTTTTAATGTTCTTTCACTTGGGTTTCTTTCTCCACCAGTCTTTGTGAAACTGCTGTCATTAATATCATCACTTATCTCCACTTGCAAATGTCTCCTTTTCAGTCCCATCAAACTTAATATCTGCCCAGTATTCCACAGAGCTGACATTCTAAGCCTTTCTTGAACCTTGTTCTTTTCTGAATTCAAGATCTCTTGGACAGCTGGGTTCCCCTCTCCCTTCTCAGGCTGCTCTTACTAAGCAAAGTTGCTGGCTCCATGTCCTCTGTCCACTTTCTAAATGTTGGAAGGAGAAAGTATTTGATCCTCAGAATTCTTCTCATCTCAAATATCTTCCCTAAATACTTACAGATACAGATGAGCTTCTGACTTTAAGTAATCAAATTCCACCTCAGGCCTAACCATTCCCTGAATATTTAAAATATGTATGTAACTGCTAGTCTACCTTAGGTGGGGGTAAAAAAAAATGGCACACGCCTCCGGAATTAAAGGAGGAGGTTGCTTCCCGCGCCCAGCATCCTCAAGTGCATTGTGGCATTCTACGTGTAAATAGAATTTACATTATCTTTTTAAATAGAATTAAGATAGAACATTTATTGTGCACTCCCAAACCTACCTCTGCATCTTTCTTACCTTTAGTATATGGCACAACCCAATTCCCATACTAAATTTTTACTTGAGACACTTCTACAATTCAGTCTTCTGTTCCATTCATTGCCAGCATCCAAATTAGCAACCAGTTGTCAATTCTGCTTGCAGAAAACTGTCCACTTCTTTCTCTGTTATTACTTAGTGCTGGCCATTTCTAGTAGGCATGTCTCCTCTCCTACTTAAGCTGCTTCTTAATTGGCTCCTCCGCTTTCACTCTTACTCTAGCCACTGTCCATCCAAAGTCAGAATAAATTTTAAAAAGACAAGTGAGCTACCAACTCTGCCTTAAAGATGTTCAAAGCTTTCTTACCACACTTAAAAAAAACTTAAACTCTTCACAATGACCTACAAATACTAGGTCCTTCATATTTCCACTCAGCACAATTTCTCCTTCTCACCTCAGAATGCCTTTCTCACTTGAAAATATCACAGTCTCCTACTTTAAAGTTTTAGTTACTTTCTCTGCATGAAACAATCCCTTCCCCACAAGCTGTCACATAGAGGTCTTAACTCAAATAGCATCTTCTCAGAGTCTTTGCTAATACTAGCATTTTTTATTGATTTACTTGTGAGAAATCCTCCCCACCCTCAGTTCTAGCTTAATATTGCCCATACTCTCAATTCCTAGAGCAGTGTTGGGCACATACATTTGATGAGTGAATAAAAAGAAAAAAGAAAAGAATTATCCTTTTATAAACTAGAAAACTGAGATTTAAAGTGTGCAGTTATTTATCTATAGTGGTACAGTTAATAAGTGGCAAAGATAAATCTGGAGCCCATGTCTGATATGAAAACCTGGCTGTTATCATGATGCTCTGTTGCTTCCATAGGAGTTTCTTTTCCCAAAAATAATTTTTTTAATTTCAAACCTTAATGGTAATCATATCTTCAAATTCTTGCAGTACTCTCTTTAGTACTAAATATAAATTAACCTCCCCTATATGTTTAATTTGGTCTCAGGAGATACCAAAGTGAAATCAAAGAGCTGAGACTGACCAGAAGATCTGAGGAAGGTAAGTGTTCTAATATAAGGATGAGAACATGTAACAATAAAAGAGTAAACAGAAGACTACATTTAGTTTGCATTTGTAGAGTGCAGTGATAAAAGTTTATCAATCAATAAACAGAAAAATAAGCAGAATTTTAAGGTTCATATTGTTGATGCATTCTTATGCATCAGTGTAAAATAATAATAGAATGAATGTAAATACGTTAATTGAAAAAACTGGGGAAATCTTTACAATGGGAGATTCTGTAATTTTTTCTATAATGGAACATTAAAGATGTAAAATAAAAGTTTTTCTCCATATTTTCCATCATCTATAATGCTAGCAAAGTTTTGTTTGTCTTCTTAAAATATGATCCAGTTGTGATAAGGTGAAAAGCAAATTGTGTTCAAACTGAGAGGTAGTACACTTATCTGAACTGTGCACTGTGATCGTATCAGTAGGTAGTTTCTGACACAACAAAACTGAAATGCCAGTACGCACGTGCTTTCTTGGTGAAGGTTTCGATCATGTCGCTGGAAGGCCCACAGCCTGCGCTATTGCAGGCCCTGACTTCCACGAAGTACTGGGTGTCGGGCAGGAGGTTCTCTAGCCTAGCTGAATACTCCTGGCTGGTGACCTGAACTCTGTGTGCTGCTGCTTCCTTGTCGTGGGCAGCCCAGTACCGAATCTGCCAAAATGCAAGTCAAGGAATAGTATGTCAGGATTTTGACACTTCCCTTATTAAAAACAGGTCCTTTCAGCTGGCTCTGCACCATCAATGTCACATGAATATCATCTTGGCAAATGTTGCTTGCTGAATGCTCCTTATACTCCCATCAGCCTTCAAGTATGCAAGGCACACAGTGCACACCTAATTAAAGCCACTAAGGTCAAATGAGAGACTTCCCTCAGGGACTGAAACAGCTTTACTCTGAGCAAAAAGAAAAAAAAGATGCTGCCTGCAGTTTACCTTCCAAATGTAATATTGGTCTCTGGCAGCATTTGCCAAAATGAATTGTTAATCATTTATTTCCTGCGGTATTTTCTTGCATGATTTCAAATTTGTTATAAGCTGGTGATAGGGTAGATTGACAGAAATATAACTCTGCTGGAAAAAAATTGTCATTATGAGATCTCAAACATGAAAATCACAGCAAGTATCTGCCAGCTCATTTCAGATGCATGTATGTAAAGTTATGTCATTTTAACCTACATACATACATTTGAACCTAAATTCAGAAGTCAAATTTGATTCAGAAATCAAAGTATTATGCTTAATACTTTGTCTAAAGTATTCCATTTAAAATAAATTTATTTTAAAAATTTTATCTTCACTGTGCTGGAAATTATGACTGTTAACAACTAATGTACCAATGACAAGCTTCTCTGTCAAAATGTAAGTGGAAACAATGAATCATAATTTTCATTCTTCAAATAAGGATATTTTTGGTCACAAAAATATAATTATATGTGATATAAATAAAAAAGGAAGTTGTTTGAAATTATATTGGTACTTTACATATTTATATGCCTTGTCTATACAGTAATGGAATTGTATTTTTATAATTAATCAAAGTGAACTATCTAAGTTTCATCTAGAACTATCATTTTCATAAAGCACACACGAAATGATTATAATACTGAACTGGGTTGCTCAAATTCACTTGGTAATGACGTGAGGTTTATAGGTAGAATGGGCACAATTCTAAACAAAGGTCAGCTACTAACTGTGCATTGATTCCTGGTGATATTTTGACTTTGCTTAGTAGCTTCCATTTTTTTATACTAATAATATATTTGCTAGTAGTTTTGATAGTCTGTCTTTGAAATTTCTGGCACCTGGTCAAAAGAATGATCTCAGAACAAAGGAAGTGGAATTGCATCCAGCAGTCCCAAATAAAGCTCAACTAGCAGAGAAGGACTTTCTAAGGGTTGGAGACCCTTACCCCCACCCCATACCTCCCAAGCCAAAGGTGCATGTTTGCAGGTTCTGGAAGTGCCAGCAGTAACTACATTCATCTTGGGAGAAACACTGTAGTATAGTGGACATTTGTGCTAGGAAACACAAGTGGCCTCTTTCACTGCTGGAATGAAGAGAATGAACATAAACATTCATATTCAAGTGCACTCTCAGGAGCTAATGTAGGACCTTTCATGTCATCTCATCAGACCTAGAAGAGTAGTGTTTGCCCCATTTTATAGCAATCACACTGTAGTCCATGAGGCTCATGCATTATTACATTAGCCTGTGACTGAGATGGAGACCACACTTTAAAATCTTAATTCTATTACAAATTTTCTATCCAGTTTGAAGGTGAGAAAGTTTTTAACTGGATCAACATTATAAAGATACATGTACTAAAATGAGGAATTAAGTGACAAAACTTTTCTGCCATCTCGCCCAAAATTCCAAAGATATTTTGGCAACCTATAAGGAAAAAGCAAAACTTCCCTTGATTTATTCTTTGCACTTGTACCCTAATTGACCAGTGACATTACCCATATAACTTGGGTAAGGATCTGTCCATCACACAGTCTTTGTTAAAAAATCATAACAAATTGGGTACAGGGCAAAAAAGAAAAATTCATAACTAATTAAACTAGGAAGCAGAAAGTTATGCCAAATAGTCCATGATTTCCTTATATTAGAATAGGAAAGCTGTAAGATATTTTCAGAATATACTCAAACTTTACAAATAAAAATGCCTGCTATAAAAGAGCTCATCAAATATTGACATATAACATTTTAAAAGAATCCTAAAATGAATGCTATGAGTATAATACATATATAATACTGTAATAGAGATTAGAAAAAAAATGGATATATGTAAAATATGTCATCATCCTTTTTATCTCAACTAGCCACTATCATCTACTTAGTTTCAATTTCCAAATAGATGATAACATTAGGCCACTGCATCCCCTCACTGAGTTCTCCAATGTGATGAAGCACCAACATTTATTTCTGCAAAAACTGCTCAGAGGGTTAGGTGCAACCAGTTGTCATGTAGCAAAACAAATGTATTGCTTTTGATTAGTCACTAGGGAGACCAGAGAAATAGTATACATGGATAACCACTTTCAGAGTAAAGCTAAAAAAGCAGGACTACTTTGCATAGACCATAAATCGTTTTATAAGGTAGACCAAACTGGAGTGTACTTAATGCTGTCATTTTACAATTTTGACTCTCTATGTGTTGCTAAAATATTTACAAACACCATTTTTCCAGTGTTAATCTATCATACTGTCTATGAAACAAATGTGGAATTGCTTTATTACTTATCTCTACAATTATTAGCTTATACACTTCTTGAGGGAAGATATTCAGAATTCATTTTCAAAAACTTCGCATACAGGATTGTCTCGGATGACAGTTCTTAGGTTTATATTTGTACCAGTGACTGTGCTGTACACTGGAGTGAAGAGAAACAATCCATATATCTTATTTAAAGACTAAAGGAAAATATAAAAGTATTTATGATCACATAAAATTACTAATATTTTATATAAATTATGGTCAAGAAAATTTACAACTTATAGAAGTACTCTTTATAGAACAGTAAATTAAGGAGTTTGAAGAATCTCAGAAAGGGCTAACCCATTTTTTTTAATAAGGAATAGCTATACTTCCCATAAACTTATAGCTCACAATAACATTACTTTTATTCAAAGAAAAAAAATACATATATATCTATCCCTTCCTGAGAAAAGTTGAGAAATTTGTCCAGAAACAGCTCTTTAATATAATTTTATGTAATGAGGCTTAAAATAAAGAAATCTAAGTTACAATGATGAAAGTGCTTGAAAATGGTTAACAATTTTAAAAATGAAGCTTGCCCCATTTTATTACTTTCCACTTTAGTAATCTGTATATCAACTTTCCAATCTCTCGCCTTTCAGTTACGAAAATTCTCTACCTGAAAAAATACATATATATCCTGTGATGGAATATTCTTCTGTTAAGGATTTAATACAGGTTTTAAGTATGGTTAGTAAAGTGAAAAAAGAGACTGACAGAAAAGAATTCAATCTCTGAAAAGATCCCAAATAACTGCATTATCCAGGTCCAAGGTTAAGTCAGGTATTAGTACATCTGATGAACTAGGAAGAATATAATACAAATAATTCAAAACCCATTTTCTTACATGTCTTGGGAACTATTTGAAGTTCCCCTCTATTCCAGTCACTGGTATAAGCATAAACAAATTCAGCCAGGCTTCACCCAGCTTCCCAGGAGCACTGCTGGTTAGCATCTAACCTCCACCAGCACTGTCTAAAGCCACCTTTCTTCTAAGCTGCAAACCTTGCCTGGTGGTACACAGAAGAGGAAGGGGAGGTGATGCCCACAGGGTCACCCTTCATCCATGGGGAATTCTCTCTTTCATCCCAGGCAGAGCCACTTTGAGATAGTTCTGAAGTTCTTCAAAGAGATGGAAGACCAGTTTCCCACAGTAGTTAACAATCAGCTAAAATACCTTTCTTCTGTAGCTCTTTCCTTTCTTGTTCACTCTCGTTTTTCTTCATGCCTGCCCCTGGGGTCATATTTAAAGCAAACAACACTTCCTTTTTCCACACCTGTGTGTCTTGTTCTTCTTTGGGGAGCTCCAGATGAAGACAGATAACTTACCCAAAACAAGAAATTGAAGTATTTCTAAATACTAGTTTATACTCATCATAATATAACTTCTGAAACTTTATAATATTCAGTACTGATAATTTTTAAGCTAAATGTGAAATCCACCATCTGCATTGATCTTGTATTCAGCTGCTAAGAGTCTGTGCACTCATTATTCATGATGGCATATTTTGCTTGTTTTCATTAAATTAAGTGAATATACCACCTGTTTAGTGGGCAAATTAAGTCTTTCTTGGATTCTTGGGTATGAGCCCAAACTTTCTAATAACTTCTAATATGTCTTTGATCAGAACAACATCTTACATTCTTCAAGTTCACCTACACTAAATATTAATTAAGATTAAAAGTAGGGTATACTTTAACTAAAAGAAAAAATACTAAGACCTACGAAGACACATTTAAAACCACAAGAGAAGATTAATTTTAAATTAAATTGCCTACAACTCTCATTTGAAATGTCATAAAGTTAAACTTCAGTAGGGCCAACACACAAAACTTAAGCTTTATATTCTTTTCTATTCTCCAGCTTTGTATTCTATTTTATGCTTTTAATATGCTGTCCTCTGTCTGTTTCTTTATAACTTAGACTGATAGTGTATTTTACTAGAAAATGCAGTGGGGGATTAGTTTTCTAGATCATATGTCTTATCAAACCATGGGTAGAAGAACTAAATAGACACTTGTCCAAAGAAAACATAGAGATGGCCAACAGGCACATAAAAAAATGCTCATCATCTCATCATCAGGAAAACAAGAGTCAAAAGCACAATGAAATACCACCTCACTGCCACGAGAATCAAGCACAACAAAATACAAACAAAACAAAACAAAAATCTGAAATGTCAAATGCTGGCAACAGTGCAGAGTAAAAGGAAGCCTTGTATATTGTTGGTGGGAATGTTGACTCATTGAGCAGCTAGGTAGGTCTTCAATAGAGAGTGCTCAAAACAATGAAAATAGCTATACCATACCATATGCCCCAACTATTCTACTACTACGTATCTCAATGATGCACAAACACAAATCTGAAGGGATACATGCATGCCTGTACTCATTGCAGCAGTATTTATAATATCCAACTTATGGAAGCAAGTTAAATGCCCAAGAATGGGTGAGTGGATCAAGAACATGTAGCCTATACACACATGATTACTATTTGTCTATGAAAATAGATGAACTCTTGACATGTGGACAGTAGAACTGGATGTGATTGTGCTTTCTGAGGCAAGCTGATGAATCTCTTTCATACCCATTTGCTCACTTGATGCAAATGTAGGGTGATGCCAATTCCTCCTCCTTTCCACACTGCACTTAAACATATTGGATGGCATCATGATCAAGTCTAAATTGTGCTAACATTGTATCAAAACCCCCATTTATTGTAATAGCTTCAATATTCCTGTTCCCGTTTCCTTTTGAAGTCCTCCTCTTCCTATTGGAATAATTCCTACAGGTCCTTTAGAAGTCAGTTCATGGGAAGCTTTCTTTGGAACACAAAGAGTATTGGTCAAATTTCTGTCTTCATATATAATGATATGAAATATATATCTGGCATATTTATCATTATTCCTTCCTTAAATGGAAAAAACATTAGTCTCACATAAATTATCAAAATACTTTTCTCAACACTTCAGATTTACCAGCATTTTATAAGAATGTTTATCTTGAAAGATTCTATTTAACCACAAGTATTATTTTCTCCTCCTATTCCCCCACCCTTTTCTTCTTCTTTTTGGCACACATACTGCATTCTACACCTCTCCTACATAAGTCAATTAGAAACTTGTGCTTTAACAATAAACTTATAAATATCCAACATATTAAACATAGAAAATACAGTTAGTTAGGTACATAAATCATTGGAACACAGAATAATAAAAGATGTAACATATTTGAAAACTTAAGATGAAGTATTTATGAATAAATGTACTTGGTGTGATAAAAACTGAACTCACCTGATAACTCTCAACTATTTTTTCTACAACATGCTCCCAATGAACAGATATCTCAGAAGATGATAAAACTTTTACACCCACTTCTGTTGGGGCTTCACTGGGAGCTGAAATGTGATAAGAACATTATATGGTAAGAAATTTACATGAGAACATTCTT
The DNA here is from genome assembly GCA_004024945.1 of Uropsilus gracilis. Classification (NCBI taxonomy): domain Eukaryota; kingdom Metazoa; phylum Chordata; class Mammalia; order Eulipotyphla; family Talpidae; genus Uropsilus; species Uropsilus gracilis. The sequence goes on from PVHY01001154.1 coordinate 68,078, forward strand.
ATATAAGATCACTCAAAAAGTATAAAAAACTTCAAACAGTACTATTTTCTGTAAGAACTAATTAAAGTACATTTGATATTTTCAAATAGTTGTAAAATTTCCAAGATAAGCCTAGTTGTTTTTACTCCCTCTAGTTTTACTAATGCTTTATTTCACATTTCCCATACATGCATACAATGGTAAATAGATGAATGTAAATATAGACATTTACCTATACATATGCACACAAACCACACACACTTTAATGAAACATACTTCATGCATTTCTCTGTTATCCATGAGTAAAACCATACTAACTTTTTTCAAAGCTTGTGGATACAACTAGAAAGAATTACATTTGGCTACATGATCATGATTTATTATATAAAATTATTCTTTACAATTAATTTTTAACTTTCTTTTACTTTTGCTTACATATTTGAAAATACACAATAACACTTCCCTCTTTTATGTTTAAGCTAAAATCTTTTTTTAAGCTCCTCTGAAACAAGTCATGACATCCATTCACTGCCACTGGGACTGAGGAAAGCTTTTTACATCTAATCTTCCAACTGGGCATCAAGTCAAATATGTATCAAAAAGGCCTCTGTTTAGTTAAAAAAAAAAGTAATTTACAACCTTTATAAAAATTACACAAAGAAACTAAGGAAACCTTTAAGTAGAGTGATCATTTTTTATTATCTTTCATTAACAAGCCATAATCCTCTTTTATGTTAAAAATGTCCTACATGTAAAAACTGTTGCTTTTCCAAACCAAGGTAAACATGTAGCACTATGACTGATTTCTTAGTAGCAGGAGAAATGATAAAAACATATACAAGTTTCAGCACAAGCAGGTTTTATGAGACCCATGAAACATTTAGGAGAGAAATATAATTAAACACAGATGGTCATGACTACAGAGATGACAGTGTGACCTTTTGCCCAATTACTTTAGCTTCCAATAAATTAGTATGAATTGATAATGGGAGAGAACTTGTGAAGTGCTATTTACTTTAATTTATTCTGTGAGATGTACTAATATTCAAAATTTTATAACACAGTCAATTTATTATAACCTGTTGAATCAGAGCAAGCACAAAAATGTGAGTTTAATTCTTCAGGACTAGAGAGTTATGAATTGATCATAAATGTAAATAATCTCCACTGCTTATTCTTTCTATGTATTTGTCAAGTTAGCTAATTTTGGTAATATGTACGTAAGTGTGAGCACATTTGTATGGACAAATGTGTGCGCCTGTTTTACAGGCCTGTACTGGAAGTAAAGCTCACGGACAATTTGAATACATATTAACTTTTTAAGAAATATGAAAGCTAATGTTTCTATGGATGAACAGCACATTTCCATTCAAGGGACATTTAAATGTTCATCTGGGTTAAAATAATGCAAATCAGGTAAATTAACAGACTGCTTTACATCAAGAGCTCAGAAAGGTTTCTGACATAATTTCAAGCTTTTGGACTCTTCTCATTTGCATTTCACAAGTGCAAAGAGAAACTTGCCAAGCGTAAAAGTGTTAGATTAGAAGACAATGAAAACTTTGTTTTTTTAGTCACCATATTATTTACATAATGCACAGGAGTACAGAGATATTATAAGGAGGTCCTACCTTTTTGGAAAAATTAATAACAAAAAGAAGAGCAGCTTAAATATGAAATTATAGAAATTAATGCACTGTACTTAAACTAAAGTTGTATATTGTCACATATACAAAGTTCTATCTAAGCATATTCACTTAGTTTCTAGAAAAACAGATTATCGGTAAAATTTTTCCCAAATGGCTTCCAAGGCAATATTTTTCCTTTTCAAGAAAAATATAAGTTATTTTGGTTTTCTGACTAATTTTTTATTTATCTATGGCATAGGTTTCTTCAAATAAAATTCTAGCATTCTATTGTAGTAAAATATATATATAAGTGTTACAATTAAATTTGGGAGTCACATGGGTTAAATTTAAAGAAATATTAAAGAACCTGTAAATAGTAGTTTTTGTATCACCACAGACATACTATAGCTTCAAACAAGTATGAAGAATTTTCTGAATGCAAAATTATAATCTAGAGGCAAGCAACAGAGGTCTAAGATGATTATTTAGTAGAGATTTCCTAATTACCATGGTCATGAGCTAAAGATGAAAACAATTCAGTGATATTCTTATTTGGATGGAAAGACTGACATTTATTTTGGCTCAAAATATTCATCATTTGAATACTATTAAGATTCACAAAATAAAAAATTCATAACATCCAAATAATTTTACTAAGGCCCAAATGACACCACACAAAATGACCAGAATAGAATTAGGTCTTCCCTCCCCTTTCTGTTAACAAGCTCTTGCACACACCATCCTGTGCTGAATTGATGACTGCTGTGAGACTGTAGGGGCCATCTCCCTTGTTGTTGAAGGCCTTCACCTTGACCTGAAATGCGGTGGAAGGTCTCATGGTCTCATCTTTGTGGACATATCGGCCAGTGTCTGGATTGGTGACTGTAACTTTTTTCCATTCTTCCCCATCAAATGGCTTAAATGCTACTATGTAACCAAAATTGTTGCCATAGTGGTATTCTCTTGACAAAGGCTGAGAAGAAATGATAATATTAAACAAATTTAGAGAATAATTAACAACTGGGGATAATCTTATGCAAATGTAACATTAGTTGGAAACATGTTCTCTGTGGAAACACAGTTCTTAAGTCTGTTACCTGAAAACTCATGAAAAACATTTTCAAACAACTGATTTTCCATTCAAAAACCTGTCAGATCTTGGAACATGTGGAGGAGCCCCCTTCTGGTTTTCTTCTACCTAGTATGTCTAACCCTTAACCTCACTTTCTTGAGGTACACATGACCTAGTTTTTTTTAGTATGGACACACTCTCCACCAGACCTCACATCCTACTATCCTGCTTTTTCTCTCTTTAACACCATTATCTGATGCATGTTTCACTTGCTTCTGCAATTTATTGCTAGGCTATCAGTTTCATGAAGGCAGTTCTGTTTGTCTCTTTATTCCTAGAATGTAGAACAAGTTGTCAAGTAATGTTTACTTAATTGTACAAGTAAATAAATTTCTTTAGAACTGAAATGCAATGTTGAGAGTCAAACCATGCTGTAGAATATGTGCATCACAAACTGTTCAGAGGAAAAAGAGAAGGTGGAAGGAAGAAGGGTAATGCTGTGCTCACTTGAAGAAGGTTGGCTTTGGGTCCCTGACTGACTGTAGTGCTGAGGTAAGTGCTTTGTTTTATATTTATTTCTTCAGTTTCATATTCCTATACTTGTCAATTCTCTGATAAAATCTACTCATTATTTATAAATACTAACTTAAAGGTAGCTAACATGCACAGTCATCATTTCATTTAATAATTTTTAGCCAATAACATAAATGTGCAAATTATACATTTACCTTTTTTGCCCTAGAAAATCAAAGTCAGTATGTATCAAGAAAAAAATGTGAACTAAATATAAAATATCTCTGGATTATACTCATATTAAGCAGGAAGAAATAGAAATGCATAAAGTTCAAAGAGTGAAAGAAGTTGTCCTTAGCTGAATATTATAGTTATCCTAAAGCTTGATGACAAAGGATATACAAAATGTGATTTAAATTATCAGAGAGCATAGCCTAATATACTCCACAGTGGTTTAAACATTTTTTTAAACTGGTAATTATCTATATAGTGTTGCAATTTAAAAAAATCAGAATCTGATACAGAGTTTCAACAACTAATGTATCACAGGTTCTATTCCCAGGAAATTTAAAACTTGAGGAATACCGTTTCCAATTCTGAATTTGGTTAAAACTCTCCATATTACTTTGAAATAAGCACCCACAAAGTTTAAGGGAAATTAAGCCATATAAAAGAGTCAGATGTTCTAATTTTCCCAGAATTTTACTTTTGTATGTCACATTCTTCATGAAAATTACCAATAAATAATTGGAAATTAGGAAAAGCAGCAATAGTTTTTCTAAAACTTACTGCAACATGTGATTTAAATGCTGGCTATAAAAATACCTATATAGAGCAAAATCAGTTTCTTAATCTGCTTATAAATCAGTTGGAATAATATAAAGATAAAAGTTGCCATTTTCACTGCAGTTCTAAAACCCTTTGAAGCCTAAGTTGTATACTTTGATCATTAGCAGTGATCACCTGCTAAAAATATTTCAGTGGAATCATGGAACTTAATAATAAACAAGTTACCAAAATGGTGTCAGTTGTTTACTTCATATAAATTTGTTACCATAACATTTCCCAATCCCATTGTCTTTCTCACTTCCCAAACTCAGCTAAAACAAGGTCCCCCTTGCCTCCAGCCAAAACTCAGTTAAAACACATGGTTCCCCAGATACTGTAGTTTCTAATGTAAAAACTCCCTTTGGATCTTCAAAATTTAATAAAGCATTTTGGACATCTCAGTAATAAGTCATTTGGTCTAAATAAGTCTAAAACTGACCTATGACAAGAGTACATTAGTGATCAAAATAAGTCTCAAGTAAGAAAACAAGCTCTAATTAGCTGATAAGCTTTTAATGAATCTTTGAAGTTTTCAATGTGTGACCACTTGTTATCATTACCAGGTCAGAGCAAGATCAAAATATCTTAGACACCAGACACTCTAATGTTAATCATGATCGCTAAGCATTCAGGATTTACCCATGCATAGAAACTACAAACCAAGTCATAGTAAACCAGGCAAAATCTGATATTCAATCAGTAGTAATTTATTCTGTGCTTGTATTTGAGTATTCTATTTTATTCAAATATATTTCAGAAAACAATATTGATTTGGGATTAATATGCGTAAGGCAACATCTTGTTGTGATTGATTAATACTACTCACAGCCCAGGTTATGGTCAGCTCTCTGTTGCTTCCTCCCCCACCTCCTACATCAGAAGGAGCCACATTCGGTGCTACAACAAACAAAACAATAAAAATAAGGCTAAACATTTTTTTTCCTTACATTAGAGTTTGTATTCACAACCTAAACCATGAATTCTTTCTTTCACTAGGAAAGAAGGTGCACACATGAGCCACTCAATTATAATGACAATGTCTCACAGTAGCTATAATAATCTGTTTTACTGCCAAGATAAAAATTGATTCAGTGCCATGGGAAATGTGCCAGTTTCTTTCAACAAAGGGTAGAGAAGCAAATTTGCCTCCCCCATCCTTTTCTTTTTCTACTGTTTCTTTTCAATTAATATAATTTTGAAAGAGTAGATACACTTTGTTGGGAAACCATTTCATACCTCTTACGTCTGAACCCTGAGAGTTTATTTCTACATTCATTTTAATTTCAACCAACAATTATAAAAAACTGCTGTGTGCACAATAACTTAAGATAATGTTTCCAAATTATCTGAAAATATCAGCATTCTAATAGTGCTCCTTATCCTCTCTCTTCTAATCCCTAAATCTTTTCTGGTACATTTCCCCATCAGTGCATCTGATTACCCTCCACTCCTGCCCCTGTACTTCATCCTTCAGTGGTCAGTTTCTTTAATGGACAAAGTCTATATTGCAGTTTTTCCAGTCTTAATCATCCTATAATATTGTTCCTCTCTTTGTCTCCATCACATCCTTTACAGTCATGGAGCTGTGAAGAACTAATATAACTCTCTACTATACTTCACATTTTACAACCAATAATCTGTTTTCCACTTCTTTATATAACTAAGTTCATTCTCAAAAGTCATAAAATTGTTTCTGTCAAGTCCAAGGGCATCTTGTTTTTCTCCACGTTACTCTCCTCCTTTCTAAGTATCCCTAGGTACATCTTGCTAGATTTGTATACTGCACGCTATTGGACATTATCTTACTGGATTTGCACCTAACTGGAGTTTTGCAGAATTAAAGCACAGCTTGTCCTCACACTTGAGATACTTGTATACTAGATAGTCAACTACATGGTTGACATTAGTGCTTTTAGGGAGAAAAACAAACAAACAAACAAACAAACAAACCTTTTCCCATACAAATGCTATGATGCAGTCTGGGTTATCATCCCCAGATCTGTTGACATTTTAAAGAAGAGATAAAATGTCACTTCTTCCAAATCACTTCCCAAAAGGGAAAAATCACTTTCCTCCTAGTGTTTAAAATAAGTCTTCTATTTACTGAATTACAGAGCCTAAAATAATTGTGATTTGAATACATATACTTCAGAGCTTCTCCTAATGTTAGTATTGCAAAATTTTTGATGTGTAATATTGCACAAAAACAAACAAAAAGAATGATTTTCTTCATATCTTCAAAGCAATAAGGTGATTTCCTTTCCTGATGAAAACTTACCATGAAGCTTGGAGATTTCATTTCACTATTCAACTGTCACCACATGAATACTAGAAATGAAACTGAGTATACCTGGGTATTAAAAGATAATTTACTTGCAGCGCTTTAGAGAAAATATGTACTGAAGGCTGGAACATTAAAAAACTCTTCAAAATCCTTTAAACGCTGTAAATCACACTGTGATGTTAAAAATTTCCATTCTATATAACAACAAAGAATATGTTGTTTTAAAATAAGTGAATAAATCAAATTTTGTGTGTTTAGCTCTAAGAACAAGTTCAGTGGTCACAGAAAAATATTTTCAAAAATAAATCTATGATAATTTACTATGCTACAATATTGCCTTCAACAGGACAAGTAATATTTGTATAATAATCCTTTTCTTTATAGTCTTTTTATTTAAAACAGAGTAAAAACTAGAATGTATCCATGTAAGGTTGAATTTTTTTGAGTTAAGTAAAATTTTATTATTAATATTCCAAATAATTAGGTAGACAAGCATTTAAAAAACTTAAGACATAAAGGAAGATAGTTATTTAGGTAGCAGCAATATCAAATTTATTTCAGAAATCACTTTTACCAAAAATTTGAGTGAAAGAAATTTTTTAAATTGTTTTATTGACTCTACACACACACACACACACACACACACACACTTACATTGTATACCCCAAGGTTTTCCCACCATTGTGTCACCTGTGAACCACTGTATTTTTCCGTTCCATGATATGCATTTCTTTTTTTTTAAATAAAGCACACTTCAAATAAGTAATACTAAATTAATTTGGTCTTTAAAAATCCTCCATTAGCTCACAATGGATGAAAACAAAACGGAAAAATCACAGGAACAAAAACAATTACAGCTTTCTAGAGCATTTTATACCTTACTTAGATTGCTCATTGATTTCACTTCACCCACTTACATTTGAATATTGAGTCATACCCTTAGAACTTAAGGAACATTTTTTCACAAGTGGAACTGACACTTAGTCTACATATTTGACATGAATCTGGGAAAAGAGCACTAGATAGTCTATATTTACCTTCAGTCCTATTCAGGAATAGGAGGACTTGACAAAGAGTGATTCCTTTCATGCAAGTAAATCACCATGAGCACAAGGAAGCTTATTTAACTTTAAGTTTCAGGGCATTTAATAGAGAACAAACTAAACCTTTTAACTATAAGTCATGAAAAAGAATTTAAATAAATATTTAGGAAAATATTCAATAATAAGTAAAATTTAATTATTTACTGTGAAGGTTGAAAATACTGAAATTTTCTTAACTAGTCTTTATGCATGATTTCTAGTAATGACTCTTTAATGATGTTTATACAAGTGTGTCTAAATTTCATTTAAAGAGCCAAAAAAAAATACTTAAAATTGAAATCAAGTCAATGTTATGACTGGTCTTACTTATGAAAAGAAACTAATTTTAACATTCTCTCTTAGGTTTGGATATTTAAACAATTGCACAGAAGTACCTCCTTGGACCTTATGTTTTATTCAATGATATAAAAATGACTTATAACGAATCCTATATGAAAATCAGGTCACAAAGGAAGAGAGGCCCTTGATTCACAATATGAGGACTACTTAGTTTTCGCTAATTACTACTTTCCCTTGTATAAGTCCTTTCTATAGCCATTAAACCACCTGATTGTAACCTTTTGGTTTAATTTGCATCAAAATTTATTTTGATTTAAAACAAACTCTTTAGTAAGAGATGCAAATGACTATATAAACAATTTGGTCTAAATTGGAAACCAAAAGGATAGAAATCCTACATTTAGCTTTAATTCTATGCTAAAAATATATATTCTTTCTGAACAACTGTTTAATAATCAGACAAACTATTATTTAAATATTCGAAGGAGAGTATTTCTTTGTAACTTCTATGATGTTCCACTTCTATGCCAGAGCAGATGGCTAAAGTGTCTAATACATTAACGGAGTTAAAACTGACAAGTTTTTGCAATTTGGTAGAAACAATGTCAGGTTTGAGATACTACCCAATTCACTGTGTTAGAGTCTCATCAGACTGAAATCATAGGTTTGTTTGTCAATGGAGACTTTGCTCTCCAACAGGAAATTTAAATCGATGGGCAGCTGTAGAGAATATATAAAACACTATTCTTACACAGGTTTCCCAGGTCGCCTAAGATGTGTGAGAATCAGCATGAACTGAAGAAGGATGAAACGGGAAGACAACGAAATAGTCACATTAATTAATATATTTTAACTTTAAGCTGTTCTAAACATGTGTAATTTAGACTCTGTGTGATAACTCTTATTAAGGTGTTCTGAACTTGCGTGACAGTTGAACTGTGTGATAACTGTAAGTGGCTCTGAACTTGAGAGATAACTTAGATAACATGTAAGTAGTAATGGCTGTGATTAGTAGGCAGGGTGGCACACACCTTCCTGTGATAAACAGGTAGGGAGACACATCCCTCATGATAAACAGGCAGCACCTAAAATTTTTTTCCTAGAAATTGTATTTTGTTTAAATTTAATGTACCTTTTTTTCCCTTTTCTTAATTATAAAACCGTAAGCATGTGTGGAATCGTTATAATGAGCACATTTATATGATTTATACATTTATATGATGTAATAGATTAAGTAATTTAGCCACCAGCTACCATCATATACAAAGTTAAATAACTTAAAGCCAATGCATTCTCTCTCTCTCTCTCTCTCTCTCTCTCTCTCTCTCTCTCTCTCTCTCTCTCTCTCTCTCTCTCACAAGAGTTGAGAACTGACCTTGGTGATGCAATAGCTACAAAAACCAACAACTTTGCTTCCCTTGGTCCCAGGCCTGTCTCTATTTGCAGTTCTTTGAGGCTGAGGTCTTGACTTCACAGAAAAGACCTGAACTTCATCACAGGGCTTGTTTTTGAACCTCAAAGTGATTTTTGCCTACTGCTGCCACTACCACTGGTGCTGCCTGTTTCCCATTGCTGCCTCCACTGAACCTGGAACAAGCTCCCCACATCCTTCACTGACACAACAGAGTGTCACTGCTTTCAGAGCACACTATCTCCAATATGCTACATCACTAGCACCTGAACCCTAGTACATCTTTTCTTTCATCTTTACTATTTTAATGTTAATGGTAGCATTGATTGGACATTTACTTAGAAATATAATTTGTGGTAAGCCAACTTGAAGGCTTCCAGCTTTCACCCCAAGTCCAACGAGGCTTGGGCATGGGCTCGCGTGGATGGAGTGTTGCCGAAGCGGGAGAGTGTGGCCAGCGCCGGGAAGTTCATCCCAGAGGTGAGAGGCAGCCCGTTTCAGCATCTGGGAGCATCTCACTCAGGTGAGCTGCCTGACCAGCAAACAGAGACTACTCCCAGTTGTCATAGTAATGGACTTGGGAGTTAGGGAGAGACTGCAATTTGCAACTGAACAGGCCCTGGGCCTTCAGGCTAGGGGCAGAACCAGTAGTTTGGTATTGGGTAAGCTAACTTGAAGGTTTCCAGCTTTCACCCCAAGCCCAAACTAAGAAAACAAGGACACTCACTAACCAAGAGCTTGAAGAAACCCCAAAGAAAAAGAGTGTTATGGCAAGCCTAGATGCTTGGAGGCACCAAGAGCTATTTAAGGTCCATCAAGCTGAAAAAAAAAAAAAAGGGGGAAACAACAATAAAGAAGACAGACAATACAAAAGAAATCACACCTAGTCACAAATTCACTCCCTGAAACGGAACTGGTCTCCCACAATAAGCAACAGAAACAAGATATAACCACCAATGCAGCAAAAGTACAAAGACAGAACTAACCACAATTAGATAGCCTTCAACATGCCTAATACCAGAGCAGTAGTCACTCAATATGTAGAGCAAGTCCAAAAGGAAAACACAAGAAGGAGGAAGAATACAAATACCCAAGTAAGCCCTAAGAAAAATAATTCACCCCCAAAGGATACACAATCTTTAGAAACCAACATGGATGACATGGAAGAAATGCTTCACATGTCAGACAAAGAATTCAGAATCAATGTGATAAAAGCGCTCAAAGAGGCCAACGATGAGGGGAAAAAAAGGGAAAGCAAGAGGGTAGAAGCTCTCAATGAACTAAAAGAAGTAGTAGAAAAATATAAAAAATAATGTAGCAAAATGAGCAATATCATTGAAGTACAGAAAAAAGAAATTGAAACCCTAAATAAGAAGCTGCAGGAGATGCAATGCATAAGGGGAGCAATAGAAGAGCTCGAAAATGTAGGAAAGAACCAGGAATGCTGATTAGAAGAAATAGAAGAAAGAATCAGCACACTAGAGGATACAGAAATAGAATGAAGAAAGAGAGAAAAACAGAGTAAGAAAGCAGAAGGAAAAATCAGATCTGTCAGATACTCTAAAGAAAACAAATATAAGAGTAATAAGAATCCCAGAAGGAGAAGAGAAAGACATAGATTATGAAAAGCTTTTCAATGAAAAAATAGAGGAAAATTTCCCAAACTTGAAGAAAGAAATGAAAAGAGACATACAGGAAGCAAACTACTTTAATCAAAGAAGAAACTCAGCAAGACACATCATAGTAAAACTTTCAAGAGCCAAAGATAAAGAAAAATTATGAGTATAACAAGAGAGTGGAAACAGATAACCTACAAAGGAAAACCAATCAGACTGACCTCAGACTTCTAAGAAGAGACACTCAAAGCAAGGTGAGAATGGGGCCACATTATCAAAACACTCCAAGACAAATGTGCCAACCAAGAATACTCTATCCAGCAAAGTTGTCCGTCCTTTACAAAGGAAAAATTAGAACCTTCTCAGACAAACAAAGCCTCCAGAAATTTGCTACCACCAACCCCCCCTCCAAGAATTCCTCCAAGAATCCCTAAGATGGAAACCTGCAGAAGAAAAAAAAGAATGAATAATAGAAAAGAAAGAACAAACTGAAACAGAACCGCCAAGGACCACCAGGAACCCAATGTCAGAGCCTCAAACATCAATAATTACCCTAAATGTCAATGGGCTAAACTCAGCAATTAAAAGACAGAGTGGCAGACTGGATTAAAAGACATAACCCAACAGTCTGTTGCCTTCAAGAAACACATTTGATCCCAAAAGAAAAGCATAGATTGAAGGTGAAAGGATGGATAATGATCCTACAAGCAAATGGCCCCCCAAAAAAGGCAGGGCTAGCCATTTTGATAGCAGATAAAGCAGACTTCAAGTTAAAAAAAGTAACAAAGGATAAAGAAGGTCACTATCTAATGGTTCAAGCGTCAACCAACCAAAAGGACATAACAATTATCAACATATACTCACCAAATGAGGGTGCACCAAGATTCATAAGACAGCTACTAAGAGAACTGAAAACAAATATAGATGAAAACACATATGTAGTAGGAGACTTTAATACCCCACTCTCAACAAAGGGCAAATCAAAAACACAAAAGCTACATAAGGAAACAAAAGCCTTAAATGAAGACCTAGACAAAATGGACCTAATAGACATCTACACGATGCTACACCCACAAGGAAAAGAATAAACCTTCTTCTCAAATTCACATGAATCATTCTCCAAAATTGACCACATACTAGGCCACAAGGCAAACATGAATAAATACACAAAGATTAAAATAATACCAACTTACTTTTCAGACCATAAGGTCTGATTTCAAACTAGAAATCAATAATGAAAAGAAAGAAAGAAGAACATCCAACACATGGAGACTGAACAAATGCTAATAAAGGAAGGGTGGGTAATTGAAGAAATTAAAGATGAAATAAAAAATTACTTTGAAACAAACGACAAAGAGACACAGCGTTCAAAATGTTTGGGATGCAGCAAAAGCATATCTAAGAGGAAGACTCATAGCAAAACAGGCATATCAAAAAACAAGAAAATAACCAAAAAAACAACCTAATCTACCAACTCAAAAAACTAGAAAAAACAACAAAAACCCAAAACCCAGCAGAAGACAATAACAAAAATAAAAGAAGAAATAAATAATCTAGAAGCCAAAAAGACTATCCAGAAGATCAACAAAACCAAAAGCTGGTTCTTTGAAAAAAATAAATAAAATTGACAAGTCCCTTGCAAAACTCACAAAGGAACGAAGAGAGAAAATTCATATAAACAGAATCACAAATGGAAGAGGAGAAATTACAACAGACACAAAAGGAATCCAAAGGATAATCAGAGATTACTATGAACAACTATATGGAAATAAATACAACAACCTGGATGAGATGGATAGTCTTAGAAAGATACAGCTCCCCAAAATTACACAAGGAAGATAGAGAGAATTTAAGTAAACCAATCAGAAGCAGTGAAATTGAAGCAGTCATCAAAACTCTACCTAAAAACAAGAGCCAAGGACCAGATGGCTTTACAAACGAATTCTACCAGACATTCAAAGATGATATAATGCCTGCGCTACTAAAGCTCTTCCAAAAAATTGAGAAAGAAGGAAAACTGCCAAACACATTCTATGAAGCAAACATCACACTCATTCCAAAACCAAATAAGGCCAGCTCCCAGAAAGAAAACTATAGGCCAATTTCCTTAGTGAACACGGATGCAAAAATTTTAAACAAAATCCTGGCAAACCAAATCCAACGATGCATTAAAAGCATCATTCACCACGACCAAGTGGGATTTATCCCAGGGGCACAAGGATGGTTCAACATCCGGAAGTCAATTAACATAATACACCACATCAACAAAGAGAAAAACAAAAACCACATGATCATATCAATAGATGCAGAGAAAGCATTCGAAAAAGTCCAGCATCCATTTATGATAAAAGTTCTTGAAAAATTAGGGATTAAAGGAACATACCTCAACATAATAAAAGCCATCTATGACAAACCTATGGCATGCATCCATCCTAAATGTGGAAAAATTAAAAGCATTCCAGTTGAGATCCAGGACCAGGCAAGGATGCCCACTCTCCCCATTACTCTTTAATGTTGTACTGGAAGTTCTAGCTAGGGCAAAAAGGCAAGAGAAAGGCATAAAAGGGATACAAATAGGTAAAGAGGAACTGAAGCTATTATTATATGCTGATGACATGATTACATAGATGACCCCCAAAAAATCCACAGAAAGATTGCCTGAAATAATAAACCAGTTCAGTAAGGTAGCTGGATACAAAATCAACACAGAGAAGTTGGTAGCTTTCCTATATGCAAAAAGTCAAATAGAAGAAGAAGAAATTTGAAAAAACATCCCATTTACCATTGCACCAAAAAAAAAAAAAAATACCTGGGAATAAACCTAACAAAAAACGTGAAGAAACTCTACAAAGAATACTTTAGAACACTGCTAAAAGAGATAGAAGAAGACAAAAGGAAATGGAAAGACATTCCCTGCTCATGGATTGGAAGGATAAATATCATCAAAAATGGCCATCTTAACAAAGGCAATCTATAGGTTCAATGCACTCCCAATAAAAATCCCAATGACATTTTTTAAAGAGATAGAACAAAAATTAATGAAATTCATATGGAATAACAAAAGGCCTCGACTATCAAAAAAAACCCTGACCAGGAAAAAAGAGAACAGAGGCATTACAAATCCAAACTTCAAACTATACTACAAAGCCATAATAATTAAAGCTGCTTGGTACTGGTACAAAAACAGACAATGAGACCAATGGAACAGAATTGAGTGCCCTGAATAAAACCACACATATATAGTCAACTAATCTTTGACAAAGGAGTGAAAAACTTACGTTGGAACAAAGATAGTCTCTTCAATAAATGGTGCTGGGAAAATTGGACTAAGACATGCAAAAAAATGGACCATGACAACTCCCTCACACCATGTACAAAAATCAACTCAAAATGGATAAAAGACTTAGAGGTCAGACCTAAAACCATAGAGGAAAACTTGGGTAAAATCCTCCAAGAATTACAGTTCAGAAATCCCTTTCTGGAAGCATCTACAGATGGCAAAAAAATGAAGGAAAACATAAACAGATGGGACTACATCAAACTAAAAAGTTTCTGTACAGAAAAGAAACAATAGAAAAAACTAAAAGATGCCCAACCAAATGGGAAAAAATTTTTGCCCTCCACAATAGTGATAAGGGTTTAATAACAAAGATCCACAAAGAACTCACACAACTAAACAAATGCAAAATTAAAAAGCCCAATCAAAAAATGGGGAGAAGAACTAAAAAGACACTTCTCAAAGAGGTAACACAAATGGCCAACAGACACATGAAAAATTGTTCAATATCACTAGCAATAATGGAAATGCAAATCAAAACCACAATGAGATATCACTTTACACCATAAGAATGGCCCACATCCAAAGAACAGGCAACAAGTGCTGGCGAGGATGTGGAGAAAAAGAAACACTCTTACACTGCTGGTGGGAATGTAAACTGGTACCACCTCTATGGAAAGCTGTGTGGAGGACCCTCAAATTAATGAAAATGGAACTACCATTTGACCCAGCAATTGCTCTCTTGGGAATCTACCCAAAAGAGACCTCGATGTGGGTACAAAGGGACACCTGTGCTCAGATGTTTACTGCAGCACTATTTATAATTGCAAGGACATGGAAGCAACCTAAGTGCCCCCAAACAGATGATTGGATGAAAAAATGTGTTATATATATACACGATGGACTATTACTCATCAAACAACAGCATAAACTTGTTAACTGCTTAATAAAAGGATAATCTGAAATTTAGTTACCTGGGGACAATATTTGAATAAGTAGGGGAAAAAATGGAATAAACTGAAGTAAGCATAAAGCAGTCAAATTATTATGAAGAACTAAATCAATTATGGATTATTTGTTTAAATTAAAAACTAACAATTCTAATTTATCTCAGTGTATTAAACAGAAAGGTACTTAATGCAGATGATAACCTTGTTTCAAACAAAACTAATTATATTCAGTAATGGATTTTTATAAATCATTATAAGCAAATATCACTTTTGTTTTGATCATTGTTTCTCCAACATTCTGTATTAACTTCCAATTACCAGTTAATTGTCTAACCCTACTTCTTCTTTTTCTCTTCAAGATATTTCAAGATTACAAATAAAGAAAAATACTAATATTAAATGGTCTCAATTATATGTGGAATATAAAGAAGCCAAACAAAGGTCAAGAAATAAATCTAAACTAGCAAGCTGACCATACAATTGAGGCATCCAGCAAAGAGGGGGAAGAATGGGGGCAAAACAGAGTACGAACACAGGGGATAAGGTGAACATTCACAGGTGACAGGGAGGTGGGGGAACTACAGGGACAACAAAGATGTAAAAAATTCATTAAAAAAATAATCTTGAGCACCCATTATGGACACTGTGCTATTAACCACTAAAGATAACAATATAAAAAAATCTGATTCAAGTCCTGAAAATATTCTCTTTAATGTCATAGATTATTTATAGCTAGTATTAATACATTAGATATCACCAATTTCTAAAAAAAATTTTGAATGAATGAATAAATGAATGTATGAGAAGTCCAGCTTAACAGAACTTAGAAATGATCTTTCCATACCTCACCTATTGGATCTCAGAAGGATACTTTGAGGCACATATATTGAACAAATGCTATTTACCTCCTTTTTTACAGGAAAGGCAAGTAGACCCTATGAGAAGTTAACTAGCCCAGATAACACACTTAAATGTTTAGAAACTGCCACTTTAACTCAGAACCACTGAAGACCGATAGCAAGAAGTCTACACTACACTTCTTATTTACCATTTTATAGCTAGTAACAGCAAATAACTTTACCACAGTCTCTTACTAGCTACAAAATATTTTCCTGGTATTCTTCCTCTCTTTTTTCAAATGTAATGAATAAAACTAATAAAACATAAAAAAAAGATAATGAATAAAACTAAATGAAAGGCTAAAAGGGTTTCATTAGACAAGAAATCAAAGGTCTATCTATACATAGCATGAAAATAATGATTCCAGTATTATAATATCCTCTTTTTCTTCTTGACTAAACTGATCTGACAAATAAATGTCAAAAGAAACATGAATGCATCCTTTTGGGGTATCAGCTCACTACTGACTGCACCTGCAGAGCTCTTAGCCATGGGAGATGTGTCTTACAATCACACATTAGTTTGAAGGATGTTTCTGTTATCTCTTTCTTACAATCAAAATTAAATGGTTTACATGAATTACAAACACATCTTCTAATTCTTCATTTGGGATCATCTATTTAATAATACACTTGTCTGAATCCAAAGAATATACCCAAATGTGCACTGAGTGAGTTTTTAACATTAACTAATTGGACAGACAATGGCATACGCTGCGTTAGATAAAGCTTTGCCTTTCACTCTGCATAATGGGGCATGGGAGCACCTTTTCATCAACCAGAAGCCAGCCTTTATCCCATGTAACAAACACTGGTATCTGTAATGATATATGTCAAGACAAATACCACATTTCTCATTTAAGAAAGTTTTTTTTCTTTTTTTTTTTGGGTAAGGATGAAAAATGTAAATGTGCAGTTTTTAAAAATTGTGAAATTAAAAGCAACAAAGAGAAAGTTTGTTGAATTATGCTATATAAAATATATAAAATTACTTACGATAGTTTGAAATTATATGCTCCTCTACTGTGCTGATAAAAGTAGAAATATGGTAAAGTGAGCTGATGAATTAGAGTATACACATTTTTATAAGCACATTAAAGCTTAAAATGAGAATCAACAACATAATACATTTTATTCATTAAAAACACAATAGACAGTATTGACTGCTTTCCTTACATATTGTAATCATAAAAATATGAGATATATGTTTCATTTATCTGTGAGAAAACAGAGGCTCACAGAGGCCAAATGAACTTTTAAAGAACAGCACCAGGATCCCATGGAAGATAAGTGTCCTAAAGGCTCTAGGACACACACATGAGTTCCAGAAAGCTTTCAAAATCAGAAATCCCTGAAATTTGTATACCTGAAACTCACTTTATGTTACAAATGAATAACTTTTAAATTCAATTGAAAAGAAAATATAAAGACTTAGGTTTGAATCCTAGCTTAAACATAATCTTAAACTTTCCATCTATAAAACTAAAAACAATTTAATGAATTTAGTGTGGGAATTAACTGGAGTTTAGAACTGGTTCTCAAAACATACACAACATAAAAATGGCAGATATAAAATTGATTATTAAAATATCCTAAAAGTATTTTCTGATTGAAGATTATTAAGTCTGTTAGAGGTTATGAATGTAGTTTTTCATAATTGAAGGAATGAATCATGCTGTTATATGGTTATAGGATGGTATCTTGAATTGTGTAGAGACTACGATTACTTCATGGTTTTTTTGTCTCTAAAATATTTAAAGGAAATCACTTTCTAAGCACACCAGAGAGGAAATTAATTCCTCAACAAAATAGCATTTCAACAAATATAAGAAGGTGATGCTCAAAAGTTGTTGGTTAAAAATAACCTTAGCAAAACTTCAGGCTTCATATTACTCTGAAATATTCTTTACAAGCATTTCTAAAGATAATATCGATGTACAAAAATCTTTAGAATTAAATGCAAATTACTAGTAACAAGCATATAAAACAGTAGTCTTACTTTCTAGGTACTGTTTCTAGATATAGTTTTCTAAATGGTATTAAATGAAAATAAATATTCATAGATTCAGATATGAAAGTATCAGATCCAGTTTCTCTGAGATGGTTTTTATTGTGTTCTTAAAAATATTTACATTAGTCACTTCTACTTGAGATTGATAAAATCTAAGACTTCCCAGTAATTGTGTCCAGTGTGAACAATCTGTTCATTAGGATGAAAATAAAGATATTGCTTATATGATAGCTAAGGAAGGAAGACAAGATCTCTTCAATTATACCATCAATGCCACAAAAGGCATCTCCCCCTCCCCATGAACAATTTCATATCAAGATGTTCAATGAAGTCTAGTTTATAGATTATCAGTCAAGAGATTATAAACAACAGACAGATAAATGAAAACTATCAATATTTGAGATTGATATGTGATATTTTTTTTCATTATTAATATATTTATAATTATTTTCTTAGAGCATTTAAAATTTTTGGACAGTATTTGATTTCTCCCCTCAGGTACTATCCCTCTAGTTCTCCCACCACCCTAGAACCTATGATCCATCACTTTAGTCCCTTGTGCTCTTCCTTCCCATTTTTGAAAGTGCTCCCTCTGCTCCCTTGTTGGAGACCTCAGAATAATGGTTTGCCTGCAAGTTTTGTCTTTTTCCTGACTCTTCAGTTTTTCTGTATTCCACAAAGAAGTAAACTGAAATAAGTTAATAAGTTAACTTAGATCAACTTAATAATTTGACCTTTTTTTTCAATTTTATTTCAAAAATGAATGTTAAATCATCAAGTGCATGATGTCTCAGAATCAAATTAAATGGTTAAAAAGCACCAATATTACTGTTCCCCAGTTACCTTTTATTTTCATTTTCCAAGAATTGGCACTTGTATTTAGTATACCACACATAAGCCTCTAATACAAATATAGGCAATTTTAAGCCAGAGCAACAAAAATCAATTGCAGTGACACTGACAGTATGGTATCATTAGTCTATCAAACTTTGCTGCTGTATCCTATTGAGTTTTTGTGAGGTAGAGAAAAAGAAACAATTTTTCAGATGAATATACTAAAGCAACAACAACAACAAAACGTTACTTAAGTCATAACTAGTTTCATAGTTAAGAATAAAACCTAAGCATCTACTAAATTTAGGTTGATCTACATGAATGAACTATTAAGAGTGCTGCTTGAGAAATCACACTAAAGACAAAGCTCAATGTGTAAGAAGTGGTGGCAGAGAGAACTGGCTTTAAATTCTGAATTTTGCATATAGTTATATTAACTCAGATCAACAGCTAGTGTCACTGAATAGTGCCTCTTAGTGAACACTGGAGAGTATCTCTAAATATTATGAGAATTATAAAATGTATCTAAAATATATATATAGCACAGATCAGTATTCTAGTATATATAACACTTTAGAAATAATTTATTATCAATTCTGTGAATGCTACGACCTTAAAAATGAAATAGATTATAATTTATACTTCTATTTAGAAACCAAAGGGTTGAGATAGCCATAAATATGTATGCAAAGGCACAATTTTAATGCCAGTCTGTCATCTATTAAAGTCATCCCTTCCGTCAAATAAAGCACTGAGTTTTGGCAAGGTATAGCCAATGCAAATTAACTCATAATATACAAAATCATTTCTTTTGCATATACAAGGAATAATTCCAAAAAGAGCTATTATAAGAAACAGAACAATGTTTTTGCCTAGTAAAACTGGGGTAAAGGAAAATAGAGAGGAGTACTTTTTGTATGAAAGATTTTTTTTAAATGTAGTTGGTATGTAGTATAAATATGTGAACCTAAGTTGGATGAACAGCCAGAGCTGTTCAAAGCTGTTGAGCTGTAATTAAATAACATATTTAGCATGACACTTAATATTAAAAGGACACATTATGGTTATTCCTCAGAGTGGTTATAACTTCCCAATCAGCACAGATCTGAGAAATCCTCATCATTGTCTCTACACATTTTGCTCACCTAGTCCTCCCTGTCCAACCCTCTGCAACATGGCCATTCAGTTATAAATATCTTTGAGAAACAGACAATATTGTAACTCTCCCAAATCATGGAAACTGAATTATCAAGAATGTGTCTTGTTAACATTCAAAATTTATATAAAACTTTGCATTCCAAAACATGAAATGAAAGGAGCAAAATTGGACAGAAAGAAGTAAAAATGTCTAATTTGAGGATGACATCATACACACACATAAATGAAGAATAGGAAACCTCACCAAAAGACTTTGAACAATTAACAAATTCAGGAAGGTACATAATATAAAAAACTGTTGAGACCCTTCAGGTTGCCACACCTGGATGGGAGGCCTTGAAGAGGTACTGTCCTCTAGTACAGAGGACGCAGTGAGGTGCAGGCCAGCTGCTCTCCCTGGGGGGTAGCCGGGTCACCCTCCATGCAGCCTCCATGCAGCCTGGGGCTCCCTCCCTACTACTCCTATCCAGCGGGGAGCAAAGGCGGAGAAGACCCTGTGATAAGTCCCCCAAGTGTGGAGAGCCCAGGAGGGGGGACTGAATAGGGTTTTAGCCTCATCCACCAGCAGATGGTTGCTGCACAGGGTAGCCCTCTGGAGCCTGAATCAGCTGAGGCATTTACCCCCAGGTCCCAGCCCAAGGGGGGATTGGGATAATAAGTACATGCATGGATATCTGGGTCCTGCCCCCATACAGGGAAGTACTGCAGGTGGGTTGGCGAGGGTGGAGGGAGGAGGGGAATCCTTCCATTTCACTCTCACTCCAGCCAATCTTCAGGAGGAAGAGGAACATATATAGTACAAACCCTATCATGAAACGAGTGATGGACCAGGTAAAAATCTGGCCCACAAGCCTGAGCTGGACACAACAGATGGACAATAAAAAGAACCAATACATGCAAGACAGGAGAAACATCTACAGAAACACAATATCACGAAGCACACCTATGTGCTCAGAGTCTGGAAGACCCAAGATCTCATTTTGAGATGCCTTCTAGGAGAGCAAGGCGCCCCTCCCCCACTACAGGAGAAGCTAGGAAAGTCAAAGACTGAGGGCATCAGCCCCACAGCAAAGATGCAAACTGAGGCAGAGGAGATGATCTACAATGGCCAATCACAAATGCCTGTATCCACAGAGAAACTTCTTCACCAGCACTAGCAGGGGGTGAGACCTCCTAAATATGATGCCAGAACCATAAGGTAAAGTAGCAAAACAACAGAGATGAGATTGAGGAAGATAGCCTCCAATGAGAAAGCATGGAAAGACCACAAATAAATAGACTGGCTGCCCAATTAAAACTTAAGACTGAATATATACCATCAAGGCTCTACTGTGTTCCAAGAACACAGTCCCTCACCCAATGAAAGAATACTAACACAGGACCGAAAAAGACTAATGGACTTAACACAGACTAACAAACAACAAAGAGTGTGAGAGAATGGAAGGGGCACCTGGAGGGGAGTTATCCCAAAAACCATTTACTGAGATTATGATTTAAAGAATGAAAAGAAAAGAAAAGAAAACTGTTGAATTTCTGTACATTAATAATGAACTATCAGGAAGAGAAATTTAAAAAAAAAATAGCATTTGCAACTGTACCAAAAAGATAAAGAATAACCATACTGAAAAACCTGTGCACTGAAAATTATGAGATATCAACTAAAAAAATTGAAGAAGACACAAATAAATTTAAAGATATTTTATTCTCAAGCACTAGAAGAATTAATATTGCTAAAAGTATATACTCCCCAAAGCAGTCTATAATTTGATGCAATCCCTAACAAAAGTCCAATGATATTTTTAACAAAGATAGACCAAACAATCCTAAAATCTGTATGAAACCAGAAAAAATCCAAGTAGCCAAAACATTCTTGAAAGAACAAAACTAGAGACATGATGCTTTCCAATTTCAAACTATGTTACACAGGTACAGTTATCAACACAGTATGGAATTGGCATTAAAAAAGATGCAGCAAAAAGTGGACAAATAGAAAGCTAAGAAATAAACCCATGAACACATGGTCAATTAAATTATGGTAAAGGATTAGAATATATACAATGTGAAAATAATAATCCTTTCCTAAATGGTAGAGAAAACTGGATATTTACATGCAAAGGTGGGATACTGAACTCAGAATGAATTAAAGACTTGCATTTAAGTCCTAAAACCTCAAAACACAGAAGAGAAAACACTGGCCATATGATCTTTAACATCAGTCTTAGAGATATGTTTGGGAACTCAATTCCAATGGCAAAAGAAACAAAAGCAAATGTAACTAGGACCACATAAAAATAAAGGCTTGGGCTTGGGCACAGCAAAAGAAAGCTGCATCAAAACAAAAAGATCATATTGAATGGGAAAAGATATATATCTTGCAAGGCATTATTACCTAAAATATACAAACTCATAAAACTCAACAACAAAGACTCCTTAAAAAATGGTCACAGGGTCTGAACAGACATTTCTCCATAGAATACATGCATATGGCCAATGGCATATAAAAAGATGTTTATTTTTCTTTTATTATCAAAGAAATGCAAACTGAAACAAGAAATCACACTTGTGAAAAAGACTGCTTAAAAAATGGTCACAAAGTCTGAACAGACATTTCTCCAAAGAATATATGCATATGACCAATAGGTATATAAAAAAGATGTTCATTATCCTTTTATTATCAAAGGAATACAAACTAAATAAGAAATCACTTCACACCTGTGAAAACAGCTATTATCCAAAAGACATGAGACAAATAAATACTGGAATGGATATGGAGACAAGATTGGTGAGAATATAAATATGTTTGATCATATGAAAAGGAGTATGGAGAGTCCTCAAAAAAGTAATTGATTCCATACCATTCAGGTATGTGCCTCCAAAATATAAACACAGCTATTTGAAGAGATACATGCACCCTCTGTCCACTGCAGTATTTACAGTAGTCAAAAACTATAACAAGAGCCCACTGGTTGATTAATGGGTAAGGATAATATGATGAATGGGTAAGCATACAGACATAATTTTATACTAGACACATAGAGAAAGATGATATCCTGCCATTTGCAATAAAATTGATAGACCTGGAAGATATCATATTTAGTGAAATAAGCCAGAAAGCAAAAGACATTGTATAATTTCATTCATATATATATATATACATATATATTTCTGTATATAAAGAAAATCAAATAAACCAAATACAACAAAAATAAATGTTTGACTATAAATATATTTACTAGAAGAAGGGCAGGTAAATTGGAAAAGAGGGATGATGTAAGGTGAAGGGTGCATTTGGACTTCTCTAGGTGAACTCAATGTAGTATATATAGATATTTATTATAATGCTGTATACCTGCAGCTCACATAATGTTGTAACACAATGTTTTTTAAAATAATTAAAAATACACAGCACACATGTATACACAAATGGATAGAAAATCTGATTGGATATTTGCCAAAGAAAACATAAAGGGCACCAAAAGGTATATGATAAGATGTCCAAATTCATTAATCATGAAAGAAACACAAATCAAACCCAAAATGAGATATCTCCTCCAGAATATTAGAATGGCTGTCAAATTTCTGTCAAAAGA
This sequence comes from Uropsilus gracilis, assembly GCA_004024945.1. Taxonomy (NCBI): domain Eukaryota; kingdom Metazoa; phylum Chordata; class Mammalia; order Eulipotyphla; family Talpidae; genus Uropsilus; species Uropsilus gracilis. Next base: position 91,510 of record PVHY01001154.1, read on the forward strand.
CAGAAAATAACAAGTGTTGACAAGGATGTGCTTACTGTTGGTAGGAATGCAATTGGTGCATTCTGCTCAATGGAAAATAGTATGTCAGATCCTCAAAATACTAGAAATACAACTACCATGTAATACAGCAATCCACTTTTATTTCTAGTTATCCAAAAAAAAAGAAAGAAAGAAAGAAAAAGAAAGAAACACTAACTTGAAAGGATACAGGCACCCCTGTATTTATTGCATTTTCCATTAACCATGATATGGCAAAAAGTTAAGTGTCACTGGATAAGTGGTTACATATATGCCATTTACTTTATCCACTCATCCATTTATATTGCTATATAATGAACTGTATAATACAATTCAGCCATGAATAAGAATGGAATATTTGAAACAACATAAGTGAAACTTGATGTCATTACGCTATGTGAAACAAGTCAAGAGAAAGACAAATGCTATAGCTCTCATTTATGTGTGAAACCTAAATCAAACAGGCAAAAAATCAAGCTTGACTTTGTTGAGACAGACAACAAATTGGTAGTTCCCAGAGGTGGGTAGGTTTCAGTGGTTGAAAGAATGAGTCAAGGACATCAAAAGATACAAAGCCCCAGATACAAAATAAAGAAGTCCCAGTGATGTAATGAGGACTATAGTGAATAATACTCTATTCTACATTTAAAAGTTTCCAGGTCAGCAGATCTTAAGAGATGTCATAACGAAAAAAAGCTGGTAACTACGCAAATTGATAATTAATTATCATTTTATACTAATCATTTTGCAATGCATACAAATATGAAGTCATTATACTGTGTACTTACACCTGAAACTAATGCGATGTTACACATCAATTACATTTCAATAAAAAGATGTTTACATTTTAAATATATAGAAGTTGCATTAAATCTCAGACTCCCCCTTGACTCCGTCATGTTGAGGCCTCTGGGTCAATCAACCAGGCAGCAGGACTCAGCAAATGGTTGACTTCTGTTGATCATCACGCCTTACGCTACAGGGCAGTCTTCTGTCTGAAGGTGTCACCGATCATGCACAGACAAATGAACTTAAAACTAAATAGCTTCACAATGGCCTAAGCTCAGAGCACTTCCCTGCCTGGTCCTTTAAAACCCATCCAGTACCCAGGAGAAGTGCTTCCCCAGATGTCTCCAGGTTGTGGATCCACTTATGATCGCTATCTCCCCAAAATACTTTCTAATATTACAGCCTGGTTCATACTTTCATTTTTCATCTACTTAGAGTCTGGTGGGATAAAAATGCTGTGGTTTCTGTTTTCCTTTCCCCCTACATTAATTATGAAAAAGTATTCTTAAACTTACTGTTTTTTTCTGTGCTTTTTCTTGTTTGATTTGGTTTTATAAGAAACACATGGACTCTAACATTACCAAATCTGGAGCTGAGTGACAATCCTGCACAGAACATGTTAGCACCCACTTTGACAGGATGGGTCACAACAATCAGCTGCTCTGTGAAGTCAGCTGCTTCCTTGGGTGCCTCATATTTGCTGTCAGCAGACACATCACTAGGAGGAATGTCTTTGATGGGCTCCTTCTTGACACGGCCCATGCTGTACCAGAAGAGCTCAACCAAAGCCTCACAGTACATTTCACAGACTGGAATTCATCTGTCATTGTGTGGAACCAAGGTGCCCACCAAGCCAGGATTGCCACAGATAGTCCCAACAACACCAATTCTGCAGACATCCAGGAGGGCAGGCACAGGGGCTGGTCAGTTGGATGAGTTGATGGCAGGATGCAACATGGAGTTTGGAGCCACACTGCCATCTTCATGAGTTCCATCCATCCCCTGAACAAGGTGCATTAGCACTTGGTTTATCAGTCTAATCATGGTTATCAGTCTGATCAGAAGGGGGCTCACATGCTGTTATGTGAGATGTGTAACATCTTTTCTGAATGTAGGTACTAACCAATGTTCTTAATGCTTTCCTTACAGTCTTCTAGCTGATAGGCAGCTCAGTGTAGCACTTACACCAAAAAACATTTGTTTCACATCCAGTGTGTGAACCAGAGGGCTGCTCATGGGTCTGCCTTTCTTGAAGACTCCAGCTTCAAGCTCATCGCCAGCAGCAGTGATATGGAGTCAGAATAGCCTCAGGTGTGCCTGTAGCTAAGCTTTTGGTGAATTCTTGTCCTGGGGCACCAGTGATGACAAATTCTTACAGGGGCATTTCAGGGATGATATCGTGCTCACATCTCACTGGCAGCTTATCCAAGATCCAAGAGTACTGCTTAGAGCCTCCTTGCCAGATTTGCTGATGGTTCTTTTGTCATCCCCACATCACCTGTAGACCAGCTGGCCAGCAGCAGAGGACTGGACCTGACTGATGTCTCCATTGATGATAATGTTATGTGAGTTTTTTCCATTTTGCATTGTATCCTAGCTTACCTGCGGCTCTCCAGATGCCTGTGTTCTGGCAGCAAACTTGCTTGGAAAAACGTCCTTACTGTTTTGATTTTTGACCATCATGTCATAGAAAACACATATATAAGTTTTCTGTGTGCAATACATATACACACATAGATTTTTAGATGAATCACTTGCCTCAGAGCATCAGTTATTCAAATATATTCAACTATATATTGGAGTTGCAATGTAAGGTTTTAAAAGTTTTTTTTTTACATACCGGCACCATCTGTCTTAATCCTGTTTGAAGGTATACTGGGTTCTCCTATACCCAGTGTATTTGTTGCTACCACACGAAATTCATACTCCATCCAGGGGATTAAATCCACTGCTCTTGCTGCCTCCATATTTCCTTCAATAATTGGGGGATCTAAATAAAATGAAATTAAATAGAAAACATTAACTAACAACATTATATAACTCCTTGGTTTTAGTATTACTCTCTATAGAAAACAGTTCATATTCCATGCAGTTGAAAGAAATATAAAACTAGAAATGACAGATGTCAAATTCATGGCTTAAGAGAAGAGACCATCACAAATCACACAGCAGATAGAGCAGCATGTATATGAACCATCTATTTAGTATGTTTAGGGTGCAAGGAATGAGTTCTGCCCTCCCAACAAAGTTCCATGTCAAAGGCTTGTTGCTGGGTCATGAAACACAACTGAATAGCAAGGAGTTGTATTCTGAAGGTAAAATCTAGAAGATTTTCTGGAGGAAGGGGTTGAACTGGGGCAGTGTAAAATTTAAAGGACTGATACTGATGTAGTCTATAGTTAGAAAATTATCTGATACTAGGTATATATAGACTATATATATATATATACAAACATATATATATATATGTTTGTAACTCTGGTACTTTCTTTTAGTTGGTGCTGTAGATTTATACCAAATTGTCTGAGCCAATCATAATGATATATTTTATGTTACTAGATACAAATGGTAAGATTATAAATTTTGGGTAACGTGGGATCCCAGATTGCTTACTTGATTGATATATGATGAAGCATGCAGCCAAAGCAGGATTATACATTATTTTATACTCTATTTTAAAATAACTAACCTACACATACATGGACATGTAAATACCTTTACACTGTTTTTGGGAAAAATTTTCCATTAGCTTTGTCTATGATTCAACCATATTATTTAGGATTGTTTACCTGGGAATGCAGACCTGAAATGTGTGGCTTTTTAAGTTGTACCATATCCACAATCAATCAAGCATCCCAGTACACAGTTTGCAATTTTGGACAAATTCCCATATGGCTCAGGCAGGCCCTGCCTCACCTGGTGTGGATTTTAGGTGTCCTGAACACTGTTTTTGCCATCCATTATCTTTTTATTATGGACTTACCCATACTACTTGACATCTAAGTGTGATTTTGTGACTAAACATTTAACCCTGCCTTTCCCTGTATTCGTATTCTGCTTCTGTATCTCCTCTCCTCTCCTCCAGTCCTCTCCTTGTTTCACAACAACCTCGGGACTTAGTCAACATGCCCAGGGGGTTGCTTTAGGTAGTCTCAAGAGGGAAAGTTTTAGTTTGGGGAGGGAGGGGTGTTTGGAAACATTGTCAGACACTGGGTAGGATGGTTTGTCTTCCACTGTAGTAAACTTTCTGCTGATTTTCTCTAAAAGGAGAAGATGTAGTAGAGTAAGTGCTGACTTAAAAAAAAAATATGTAGGTCTATGTCCAAATCCTTAGACCCAGGAAAGGTAACTATTTGGAAAAATCATATCTTTTAAGACTCTTTTAAATTCTAGACTGCATTTAAGTTGTGGACGTTGGGATAGTAGCATTTTGGGATATGTGCGTAGGCCCTAAATCCAATGATGAATGTTATTCTAAGAGAAACACAGATAAGAGACATGCATCAGAGAGGAAGAGGTGATGTGAACATGGAGGCAGAAACTGAAGTTCTCTGGCCATGAGCCAAGGAACATCTTGAACCACTAGAAGCTGGAGAAAAAAGAGATGTGTTATCCTCTAGAGCTGTGGGAGAAACACAGTTCAGCCAACACCTCTGTTATGGATTTCTGACCTCCACAAGTGTAGAAGAGTAGATTTCTGTTGTTTGAAGTCAACAAATTCATGGCAATACATTATGGAAATCTAAGAAATGCAGAGGCTAACAGGTAGAAGTTGATGGAACTATTTCTGAGTGTGTGACTTCATGAGTTTGGGAGACCCAAGTGAAAAGGAGGATCAGGAGGCAGAGCAACTCTCTTCCATGCTGCCTATGTTGCAAAACCTCAGCACCACTGAATGCCTGAAGGATGGAAATGTCAGATGCATTCCATACATCCCGATTAGCAAATACATGATGTTCTCCTGAAGGTCAAGACTACATTAGGGATTTTTGAAGCAGCTGGGAAGTCAGCAAGTATTTCAGCAGCTGGTTCAGATTGGATCAAGAAGAACCAGTAGTGTGTACAGTAGAGACAGCAATGGAGTTTGAGCACATTTGGATATAGGATATAAAAATGCACCAAAACAAAAATAGTCAGGAACATGTCCAAGTAGAAAATCATAATTGAAAACAGAAAATATTTGGAGTAATGGCGAAAGAAAGAAAAATACATTTTGTGGTAGGTCATGGATTTCAGGAGAAACAAATGACTTAAATGACTTTGATTTGAATGAGCTGAGATGAATCAAGGAAGAAAAAAATAAGCAAAAGTCCTGGATTTAATACTAAGAAAAGACAGGCCTTAATGAGAAAATTTTGGTCCAGTGTTGCAAACAGTTCTCTCAAAGGGGAAACAAGAAATGAATGCTAGAAAGATGGACTTCTAGAATGTACCTTCTGAATGATTACAGAAGGCATCAAAACCTATGGGTAGAGAATGATATTCTCTACCAGGATTTCTAGTGATATGAAAAGTGCTATTTTTAGAACCAAAGCAATTATACTCATCTTGTTAATCTAGATTAGCATTAGTACTTTTGAAAAAATAAATATCTAAGGAAGCATGCTTTCATATATATACTTATAATGCCTCCTCAACAAACATGGATGCCAGTAGTAGCAACAAATGACTAATATCATTTAAGAAAAATGTATGCAGAATTAAAAGTGGCTCTTTTGTCTGGTTGCTATCTTTCCTCTAGATCATAGCAGTACATTTGACTTTCTTTTCCCCTCCAGTTCCCATCTTGAACAAGGCAGCAAGATGAAATCACTATGACTGGAAGATCAAGACTAGCTACATCCACACCAGGTCCACACTCAAAATATTTCTCCTCTTTCTTTCTCCTTGGACACATATATGATTCTTCCACTTTTTATTCATGGTTGGAGACCTTTTAGGACCTGGCATACCTACTATGAACTTCTGCAAATGTAGTGAAAATTCAGGCACATAAACAAAATAGTCTGGGAAACACCTTCAACCTGGGTCCTTCAGGATCAGGAGCAGAATGAAATAGGAAGTATTTCGAAACTGTGAGGTAGAATATTGCACAAAGCTATGTATTTTCTCAGAAATCTAAACTAGAAGAGCTGCAGTCACAGAACCAGGCCCAGCTGGTTATTCCCAAGATGAAGGCTTAATTCAGAGGGGAGAAAGGAAAGGCAGGTGTACAAGAGTCCCAGAAGTCTGAGTTCTCCTTCCCGTGACCATGACACCCTCATCCTGAATTCCTGATTTTCCAGCTCCCCAAAAGCTAGAAATGAATAAGATATTTTTTTTTTTGGTCCCTTCCCCTGTCCTGGGCTATGTATGTATGTATGTATGCATTTAATTAATTAATTAATTATTGCATCATTGTCAGCCCCAGGGTTTTTCTTTAAAAAACAAAACAAAACAAAACAAAAATAAAAAATAAAAACAGGCATTATCTTTTTTGCCCACTATCTATTTTTTTAAAAGGTTTTGTTGTTGTTGTTCTTACATAGTTGTAGTCCCCATAGTTCTCCCACTACATCACCTGTAACACATTACCATATTCCCTTGTGTTCCTTCCTTCCCCCTTCTTTGCTGCTTGTTTCAGTTTTATGGTCAGATTGTCAGTTCTGACTTTTTCTTAAACTTTTGTTTGGTTACTCCACATTCTACAATAAGTGAGACCATCCAAAAAGCTGTGCAGACATTCCTTAGAACACCAAAAACGGATCTAGCCATATGACCCAGCAATGCCATTCCTGGGAATATACCCGAAGGAAAAAAAAAAACAAAAACATTAATTCAAAAGGAAACCTACACTACAATGTTTATTGCATACTATTCATAATAGCCAACACATGGAAACAAAATAAATGCCCCCAAATAGATAAATGGATCAAAAAACTGTGGTATACTTGCACCATGAAATATTACTCAGCAATCAAAAAAGGACAGGCTCATGCTATTTGCAACAACATGAATAGAGCTGGAAGAGATTATGGTTTTTGTTTTTTAAGAGGAGTTCTCCCTTCTCCGTTGTCAGGAAATCAAATTCTTGGTCTAATAAACTGAACTTGTTTTTTTGAATTTTTGGTTCCTGGTCACCAGGCAAATGGGCTTCATTTTCAGGAGATTCAGTAACATAAATAGCAATATAAACAGTAAACATATATAAACATAAACAGTATAAACAGTATAAACATAAACAGTAATATTTTACAAATGTTTATTATTATTTGTAAAAATATTACTTATTTGAGGCATGGTCTTAATGTAAGAAGCATAGATATATGTATAGCCATCATTTTATTATCTCCATGCCTGAACTGGGCAGCTTCCTGGTAAAAGATGAGGCTTTCAGAAAATATCTGGTGCACCATGGTTCTAGCCCTGCAGTTTCTTTCTCATCCTTTTAAGCCTTCTTCTTGGTGAAATAATATGTGAGTTGATCTTTTCTGATTTCTCTCCTGTATTATGTTTTGCCTCTGATAAATATATTTATTTGTTTTAGTCTCCATGCAAAATGTTTCTATGTAAGTAGATCTGTAACTCAGACAATCTTCTCCTACCCATTCATCCTAGTCGGAACTAGTGATCCCATTTTACTGTTTCAAAATCATCCAGAGGCTGGGAGCAGAGGTTGGCTCCATGAAGAAGTCAGCCTTTCTTTGAAAGCAAATTCATGACCAAGCCAAATAGTTCCTTGCAACTATTTGCTAGCCTGAAGTCAGAAAGACAGGATGTTACATTGCATCACAGAGGTAAATAATAGAAATCAAGACGATATTTACAAGTTCCTGACTTTTAACTGGATCAGTTCTGAATCAAGTTACTTTTTACAGATAATTTCAGTATTGAAAATTGTATCTTAACTGCATAGACAGAGATTTTCTATCTCTCTGAAAAGAAAAATACTATTTAAAAAAAAAACACAAAAAATGTGCACTACCCTAATAGGTATTTCAATATTGGCTTTATTTCTAAATGTTCATTTCAAGCAAAAGGATGTAGAGCAACAGTCTCCTTATTTAGTAATCAGATCAAAAGACCCCCTGAGAAGGTCTTATTTTATCAATCAAGCATGAGCAGTAATCCATAGGTATATTTGCAAATATCTTGACTCCATAAAGCTCAGAGTTAAAAGTTTCTGATTATTCTTTGGAGAAAATACAGAAACAAACCTCATGTGTCTCCTAAGCCAATAATTTAGTGATTGAGTTGCCTAGCAACCACACTTAAAGTGCTCGGCCTTGAAATCACACTGACTAGTTATTTCAGCAACTTCAGAAATAGTCATGACTCAGGATTAAAAATAGATTGGCTGAAGAATACTCCAGACAATGTCATCTCACCTGTTCTAGATTCTTGGAAGTTGCTTTAATGAGTCCTGGTAATTCCTGACAACTTAAATATAATCAGTGCCTTTAATAGCCTCCATTTCAACCTCAAATCCAAGCATTTGAAACATCCCAGAAAGAACTACCCTCTTAGAGGTTCTGACTGAAAACAACAGATCTGTGTGTGGATGAAAACGGCTATTTCACGGCTTTTCTCTGGCTCTGCCCCCATCACTCTGAGTTATGTTAGAGGCTCTAAAACCAAATCACAGATTGTGCGGCAGGACTCAGGAAGAAGGAAGAGGTGGGATGAAGTTTCTTTCTTGCAGCAAAGGGAACGCAATTTATATTCTGGCATCCATGAAGATTTGATTTATTAATCCCTCTCTAAAGAATAATTGAATGTAGTCTTTTAACAAATATTCATACTTGAAATAAGAGCAACAAAAGCTAATCCACAGAAAGGCAGAAAAGGGAATAGATTCCAAAGTATACAACCTACAATAAGCCTAGATTATTTTCTGCTTTTTCAATCTAACATTTTGGTAAATTTTATTAAAGAGATGATAACAAACACTGAATAAAGGCATGGTAGAATGGAGATACTTGTATGTGGTGGTATAAATAAAAACTGGTTCTACTTTTATATAGATGAATTTTGTAGCAAAACTCATGGATTTAAGAATATTTACACTCTAGGGAAACTATTATCCAGAGAAGCACTTATGTACTCAGATATCATGATTTGTAACAATCACTCAGTCATCCATATGACAGAACTTAACTATAAAAACATTTTTTCCTTTCTGCTATCTAAATAAGTCAAGAGAAATATTTACAGTAGTTTATTATAAATATATATGATCTATTCTTTCATCTCACTTTTCTAAATTTAATCTATGGATTGTGGAAAGTTGATATATTTGTAAATTTTACTGAATACTTTGAACAATTACCTTCTGAGGGGGAAGTAGTAGAACTGAGAGCACTCTGTACTCTGGACTTTAGCCTTATTATCAAACACAGGTGTTTGGGCAGAAACAAGGAAATGGAAAGAGCACTTCCAGAAATTCAAGCTAGAGGAAGAATATGGAATCTTCTGCTAAGGCAGGAAACCTGAGGGAAGGTTCTAGTCCTACATTGAAATCACTAGAAGCCTGTATCTAAGAGCAAAACTGAATTTATAGCAAAACTCAGATCACCTTAACTACAGAATAAACTGAATCAACCCCTTAAAGAATAACAAGAATTTTTCTAGGTATAAATATTATTTACTTAGCCTCTACTATTCTTTTATACTCATTTTTGCTTTTTTTTATTTCTTAATGTTTGCAAGTCAATAAAATATCATTAGGAACATGAGAAAATAAAGGTCTGTGATTTGTCAAGAAAGAAAATAAAATAGAGTCACACTTTAAGATAGCCTGAAGGGAGAATCTTGATAGGAAGTTTAGAAAAATTGGTATAAACACATAGGAGGATAAAGAGGGAAAAGTGCACAGCTTTAAAAACAAAAAGAAAATGTCAATGGATAAACATGTGAGTAATATTAAAAGGAGTCAAATACTAGATAGAAAAAATCTTAGAAATAAAAACAAAGGTAAAAACATTTATATGGGATGTTTAGCAGGTGACTCAGGTGATCTGAGTACAGAGTGCTCTCAGTTCTGCTACTTCCCCCTCAGAAGGTAATTGCTCAATTTACTGTGAAAGTGAGTTGCTTTCAAACAGAAACACTCCAAACAGAAACACATCATGTGCACAAGGTGTGGTACTAGTCACACAGCCTGACATAGACCAGGACAAGAAAGTAAGACAGAGGGAATCTCTGAAGAGAGAGTGACTGAGATTTTCTAAAGTTGAAGGGTGATGTCAACTCAATAATCTGAGATACCAGTAAACTCCACTAAGGTAAATATAATCCCATCCAGCTAAAAAGCAAACATGAGTTCTTGAAAGTGGAGAGAAAAAAACAAATTAAATACAGAATAAGGTAGTAACAAGAGTTGACTTATTAGAAGCAATAAAGGCAAAAAGAAAAACAATATTCTTGTATTGTTGCAAAAAATAATTACAATTTATACCCTTTCTCAAATCACCTTACTATGAAATTGGTAATTTTTTAATGTACATAAAGCAAGGTCCTTGACACCAGAAACCTGAATGACTAGAAATGTTAAAAGAAGTTCCTTACTAGGGCAATTATAGCAAATAGAAATAACTTTACAGGAAAGAATGAAGACTGCAATAAATAAATACATTGGTAAACATAAAGAGACTCAGAAGCAAATTTCAGCAAACTGAGAAGAAAAAGGAACTTCTTGAACCTGGAAAAGGGCTCCTAGAGCACTCAGAGAAAAAAAAATCAACAAAGAATTCTATTCTATCTTTTCTATCTATTAATAGAATTCTACTAGTAGAATTCTATTCTATCCTATCAACAAAATTATATCCAACAAAAACTTTATTTCAAAATTGAAGTCAATATAGTGTTATAAAAATTTAGATAAACAAAACCAGAAAATTGAATTCTAGCAGCATGGCTTACAAGAAATTCTAATAGAATTTTTACATGCTGAAGAAGTTTGACCTTAGAGAGGAAAGTAATTTGGAAAAAAATGTCCCTAAAATAAGGAGCATGAATAAAGGAAAGTGTGTCATTATGAGATAGTGTGAATACTTACCTCTTCTTTCCTTTCTCAACTAATGACAGATACATGAAACTTTCACCTACCCATCCACATATATATATATGTGCACATATATTTTATTGTATACTAATTGTGCAGCTAGAACTACAGCATATATGGATATAATACATTTAACCACAATTTAAAGGACAGATGGAAGTAAAGTTGCAGTAGAATAAGAAAAGATAGCACCTGGAAGTTCAAATTCATTGGAACAAATGAGAAGGATAACAAATGGAAAATGTGTAATAAAGCAAACTTCAAATTTCTTCCTTAGCCTTTTTAAAAACCATTATCACTCTAAAAAGCAATTAATTTTAAGTTATTGGGTTTACAACATAGATGCAATGCATTGATAATATTTTTAAATTTATTTTTAAATATCGATTGCACACATATATATATTTTTATATCATCGTATACCCTGAGGTTCTTCCATCACCTTGTCACTCATGAACCATCATGTTAATCTGATGTGCCCCTCCCTCCTCCCATTTTATCCCCACCTTACTTGCTCTATGCTTTACTTCTGCTGACAGTGAGTTTTAAACTTTTCTTGTCCTTTTGCTTGTTTTCCCTATACCCCTCATATAGGTGAGATCATCCAGTATTTCTCTTTTTCTTTTCTGGCTTATTTCCACTAACAGTATTCCTTCTAGGTCCATTCATGTTATCCCAATTGCATCAAATCTGTCTTTTTCTATTCCTGTTTAATATTTCATTGTATAAATATATTGCAGCTTTCTGACCCATTCATCTGTTTTAGGGCATTTGAGTTGTTCCCATATCCTGGCTATTATAAATAGAGCTTCAATAAACATTCAAGTACAGGTATCCTTAGGATTAGTGATATTTTATGTTTTCATTTTTGTTTTTCACACCCCTCACACCTCACCCTCCCCCCTTGATTTAATATTTTTGTATCTTTTGGGTAGATTACCAGGAATGGTATTGCTGGACTCAATGGTAGTTTCATTTTGAGTAGTTTGAGGGTTCTCCAGACAACTTTCCATAGTGGCTGAACCAGTTTGCAATGCATATGATAATTATTTTTAGCATAAAAAGGGGCTAAGATTTTATAGAGCTGAAATTAAGACACTAAAAGTATGAAGTCTATTCTGATAAATACAAATGTATCTGGTTGGCCCTAGAGAAACCGTTAAGTATATGTGTGCATGCATGCATACATTCCATATATATGGAATTTCATTAAAATAACTAAAATGTTACACTAGAAAATAATCACAGCCCAAGAGAAAACAAAATAACAATGGCAGGTAAAATTCTCACTATATCAGTAATTTAATAAGAGTGAATTCTAATTGATTAAAGAATCCAATTATAAAGCAGAGACTGTCCTACAGGATTAAAAAAAAAAGGTTCAACTAAATATAAGCCACAAAAAGTAAACCTGAGGTTAAAAAATGCAAATAAGTTTTAGCAGCTGAAAAAGACAGAGCAGGCATGTAAGACCCAGGAAAATGCAATGTGGGTGCACCAAAATCAGGATCAGCCTATTTATTTAAAAAGCAACTCCTGCCTCCTCACCCTTCTCCTCTGCTGTTTCTTCCTAGCATGATGACCTGAGTTACTATACATGCTAATTATTTGTTGCTATCTTTCTTACTGATGTAAGACCATTGATGGCAAGTTTGTATCTTTTTCCTCTGTTTTGTTTGAAGTCAGTCAGAGTGTAACGAGCATTTAGGGACAGGTTCTGACACACACTTGGAGATAAATAAATGTGTTTTTGATGAATGAGAACTGATCTAGGAGTTAGTATGGAACATGAAAAGAAAATAAAAACTTCAATGATATGGATCTTAATCTTTAGTGTATTTTTTGAAAATAAGCATATTTAATTGAACAATATAGTATGCATACATAATAGTGAAAATGACTGCATATTATTCCTTTTTCAAAGAAACCAAGTTTTAATCATTTTTCAAATTTATTTTATTTTGTCTCCCAGTATTTAAAATCAGTGTCAGTGTGATATCTAATACCCCCTAATCATCCCAGTTCCACTATTGTTACACATTTTCATTATACCTGAGAAGTTAAACTGTCCGCTATTAAAGATTATCAAACATCTATACAATTTATTATTAGCCTTTTATTGAGGTAACAACATTTTACAGGATATGATTTAGTGGTTTTGGATCACCCATCTTACAGGTGACCATACCACACCCACCACCAAGACAGTTTTCCTTCAAACAATTTTTGAACTTATTTTTCAAATGACTGGTTGTGCCAAATATATCTAATTCTTGCACTTATAATCATAATGTAAAAGAAATCTCGCTTATTTTAATTCACTTGAACTTTATACACTTATGTAGAGTATCATACTGAAATACATCTTACATCCTCATAAAAATCCTCAAATATATATTTGGTTCATTTCCTATAATAGCAAGAAATGTTCAAAGAAAAGTAAATCTGAATTAAAACCTCTTAGTGAACAACATATAAAAATTCTATTACAGAAGGATACAGCTAAAATGAGAACAGATTTGAGATCTGTGGGAACTAACTCTTCTTTCAATTTTTAAAAGGTAGAGACATTTTATTCACCACTTTGTCTTTCTACTCCCCTCTCTGGTGATAATGGAGCATATATTTCTACATATCTTTATTATGCCACTAAAGGAAAATCTGACGACTTCAACTTTATTGTAAAACGTCAAGCACAAGCAGGTTATTTTATGAAAAGAATCCTCTATCTTTCTTGATGTCAGAGAGAAAATTACTGATGTGTGATATTGTCAATTAGTCATGAAAAATGACATTGGTAATAACAAAGTGCCCACCTTAATTACTATATCTGATCAACTTTTAAGTAATTATAATATAAGGGAAAAATTGGAAAGGGGGACAGGAGAGGAAAAAAGGAAAGTTGGGATGGTGGGAGAACCTCAGGGTATACAATCATGTAAAAAACATACGTAATCAATAAAAAATTATTTAAAAAATTTTTAAATTTTTTTCTGCAGAAATTCAAACCAGGCAAGATCATCCTTGAAAGTGAAGGAATATAGTAATAAGATTTAGGTGTTTCACTTAAAATATATGCTCAATAAATGTCAAAATTTAGATCTGTAATACCAATATTATTAGAAAAATCAGGTCATGAACAGATGCCATTAAAAAAAAAGACTTCTCAGTCATTTTTTCCTGATAAATCTTAGACTGACTTGTAAAAAACGAAACCTGGGGATTCTCTCTTTGCTTTTACATTATAGAGTTAGAGACACTGCTTCTCCCTTTATAGACTCTAAATACTAAAGTTCCTTCTGGCTTTCATTACCAATACACTTGACAGATTAAAAAAAAATAGGTCTTAAGGAAAAATTACTTCAGGGTAGATGATGACATTCTAAAAAAAACCTCCATGTTTTTATTATTGATAAAAGAATTCATTTCTACACACACACACACACACACACACACACACGACAATAAAACATACCTGTCTTCGCATCTTTCCAGTCATCAGAGAGAATAGTCTTGGTCTGGATTGTGTATCTAGATATGGGGCTGTGGTTGTCAGAGCCGCGGCTCCATGTCAGAGCCACCGAAGTGGACCGAATGTCCTCAATCCGCAGGCCACCTGGGGGGCCCGGGGGGCCTGGAACAAAAATGCAGGTAATGCATCAATGAATCCATCATAAAACTGAGTACAAATAAGGATACAAAAATGTACTCCTTGCACTTAAAGAACATTTAGGTTAGATATATGCGTGGTCTATTTTTTTGATTAGAAACTCTGAGAAGTGATAATAACAATATGGTTTTCACTAAATTATTTAAAAATATCTTTGAAGAAGACAAATACTATTGCTTAAAAATTACATTACTAATCTAAAAGACAGAACTGATTCAAGCAATATATAAAAATTTAAAACAAAAAAAATTACATTTTTATTCTGGATACTTTGAGTCACAAAATGGTGACATGATCTTTGACATAAAATACAACTGAGATCCACTGGACTTAGTACAGAGAGTGCAATTTAACGAATGCTTGTTGAATGTGTGACTAGGGGTAGCAACACAATTCAACCCAAGGAAGAGCAGTGAGTCAAAGCTTCATAGTTCTGCCCCACAATGGGACACATACACAAACCTAAATTTTCATTGGAATAGAAATTTCTGGAGGATATTTGTATGTATATGTGTGGGTAATACATTTCTTGTTACAGTAATAACATCAAAAGAAACTTTCTTATTTATATAAAAATCAAGGAAAAAAAAAGTCAGCTCAGAGATATACATGGGATGCTCTGAAATCATCCAATTATATATTAACAAGTTTTAGGACAGAAGAACAACTACTGCAAAACATGAAATGACATTTCAGATGTCCCACCACTCAGACTTTACTCCTGACCTAAACAATGATAGGCCTGAAAAATAAATGGCATGTAACTTTTAAATGTCAAAGAGATCTTTGACTTGAAAAGGATTAAATGGAGTTACAATCCAATAACTATAAGTGAAAGTGGTAAGTACCCTGACATTGGCATACAGGATATGTACACTTGGAACCACAACTTCTTTTAAAAACAAGACACGTCTTAAGTGATGGAGTGGCATCCACCATTACAACATGGAAGACGCTCTCAAGTTTACAGTCCATGCAGAATAGCCATTTCAGGAGAAACCATCATTTGTTTTCTTTGCACTACAAAGGAGTCTGTTCCTAACGTAGCCAGGCACATGGATAAAATCATCAACAACTTCATAAAGTAGGACCTTTACCTTTTCACAAAACATACTGAAAAATGCTTAAGGCATTTTGCTTTTCTTTTATTTCAAAATAAACTGCTCCTACTTATTTTTCATATAAGATGTTTAAACCTCCATGGCTTTGTTTCCCCTCCATGTGGGATTTGGACTGCAAAGTGTAGACAACACCCTCAAACACTCCAAAACTTTCTCTAGTTCCCTTGTGGTTGGTCCCAAAGGGAAATAGGTGTATCCAGATGCATGCAAATGCATTACTACTGGTATTATTAAAATAACACAAGACACATCCTACTGATGGTAGTAACTTTTATTATTTCCAGGCATACCAAATTAAAGATAAATTAACTTTATAAATGCATAATCTATAACAGTATACTTATAATCTTTGTGTTTAAGTAACAAAATATAGTATCTAAAATAAGTGAAAAATAGACATAAATAGTATAGAACATTATTCAATATCTAGAAATAACTGTATTTTGCAAATGTGAAAACCACGCGCTGAAATACAGTATACATTCTTGATCAGGACAGAGAAGTTCATTTCTTTACATAAAATATCATCCCAAGTAAATAACCAGATGGAATACTTTAGAATATTAAAATTTAAAAAGTAGATAATTTTTAAAAGGAAGAGAAAATCTTACATTCAGACACTTCTGAGCACTAAGGGTAGAGCATTCAGAAAACATTAAAGGGGGTTCACAACAAAAATGTCAGAGGTTAGTTCTTCACCATTAAGTATAAATTACTTCCGTGGTATTATTCTTTAAAATTCTAGGTGTAGCAAATTAATATTTTAAAAGTTCAAGTATTTGTTGGGATACCACGTGGTAAAATTTTTTACCATCATATTTTCACTTGAAGAGCAGCAAATGTTGATCAAAACACATATTATATATATTTATTATGTCTCCTATTATATTCTTGGCCCAAGGGATTCTTAATATTTGATGAGTACATCTTAAGATTGGCTTAAATTCTGTGCCTTCATCTATTTTGGGCAAGTCTCTTAAAATTACAAAGATTTCATTGTCTCATCTATAAAATAGAATAAAACTTGACCTAAAGGGTTGTTAGGATTGAAATAATATCTTTATGTGATGTAGACCAGGGTTCAGAGAAAATCCTCAGCTATTACCATGATTATCTTCCCTCCTCTGAGATTGCAGAGCAGTTGAGCTACCTGGTAGGGTGATTATCAACAAGAGATTACAGCTAACTAACATGCTTACCACTGTCCATTTACTGCTTGTTTTCACTTTAAAGTGCTTTCTGGTAAATTTGACAATGTGAGGGAAGGCTGGGAATGTGAAACCCTCTATCACAAGTTAAGAGATCAGAGGATAGCAAAAAGAAAGGAGTGATACTGTAGACAAAAACTTGGATAAGCCTGCATGTTCAGAGCAGGGTGGGGCTTGAGGCACTATCTCCAAGAAGGAAGGTTTTCAAAGCAGAGCAGTTGACAGTTCTTGAGCAGTATTTTAAGGGATAGAATAGTGATTTGATGGAAAATAAAATAATGCAACTACCTATCTTTCAGTAAAGGAGAGACATTAAATTCTTCTATCAGTGAAAAAAAAAAAAAAACAACCCCAAAATTAAACATTATTTTGACTGTTTCTTTCAGTTTCTCTTCCTCTCTTCTGCACTCTTGCATTCATCCCTAACCCACCCCCCTACCAACCCAACCTTCCTCCCCTTCCATATCCTTCTCTCTCATCTCCCATCACTGTGCAAGCATTTTCAAGAAATGCTTATGTAAAGAATTTTAAGCCTGGGAAAAATGTAAGCAAATGAACTGTTACCGCTGTGACTGCAGCTTATTTCATTATTACACTACTGATATCTCTTAGGTGGTCCTTAGGCAGATAGCTGATGAGTCCTAAAAAGCAATATTTATGCCAAGTTTAAATTGTAACAAAAAATAGAAACTCGTCAGATGGAAAGGGTCTTTGGAATTTGACCTGCATCTTAAATACCGAGAAAATGGGAGAATACAAAGGAATTGAAATATTTTTCTGACAAGCCCTGGCAATTTTTCATTAGTTCTTCCCACTACCATTAAATACTTAGCTGGAAAAATAAGAAAACAAGAAAAAAATGGAGGAAGAAAAGACATGGGTGGGGGAAATGAAACATTTTCAGCATGTCTTTTAATTCATTTTTATTCATTTTTATTTGCATCCCTTGTTTTCCATTCCTAAGTGCATTTTATTAAGCTCAGATATCAAATCTACAAGTCAGTGATGCTATTTTTATTCCTGATTCTTCTAAGTGCTGACAGATGTTTTTGAGGGCAGAAACCCCTGTGTTAGGCTTACTCAGCTGACCAAATTCCCCTTTGTAAAATTAACAGCACAAAATAATGTCAACCCTTTTTTCCCTGTTCAAAAACAGTGTTCAAGCGCTGCTTTCCTTGAAGTCATCACGTGCATTGCTTCAAAAACAGGCTTCTACAGTGCACTGTTCTTCCTGTTATATTTGCATGACCCTTTCTTACTATTCTTGTTTTCCACCTATTATATTCTTTCTCTCTAGCTTTAACTATCCCTCCCAGAGATCACTGGCTGAGAATGCTCCGTAAGTCCTCAAGGGCCAGAAATGCCCCTTACCTGCAGGTCAATGCAAAACAATGTCCACATTCATGTGCCCTAACTTTCTGAAGGTCTCACAACATTTTCACTATTTATTCATTGGCTATAGTCAAATAGTGAAAGCATTTCCAAAAGTAAAGTAGATTGTACACATTTTAGAACTCACATGTATTGCTTATACATGTTACAAAAGGGGGCTGTAGTTTAGATGAGTTATTGCCAGAATCACACAGCTATTGGATGGAAGAGTGCAGAGCAAGGAAAGTGCTAGTGTCCAAACACTCCCACAATGACAAGTCCATTTGAAAATTAGGTCATGCAATCCCTGGACAGGTGTCTGTCTGCAAAAGATCCCCAAGGAGCTCCTAACACTGGCGAATCTGAGCTGTTATTTGTGTCTATGCTTTAGAAGCAAGTTATGAATTCATAGCAGCATAAAATTTGCATCATATCAATAGTAAATAAAAAAGAAAATTTGTATTGTATATATTCATAGAATAATACATTTTTCTGAGTTCTTCTTAACCAGTAGTCCTATAACCCCATCACTATTGTTTGCCCAATTTTACAGAAGAGAAAATACAGAGACTACAGTTAACCATGTTAGGTTCTGAATCCAAATAATTTATCATGAGATCAGCTTTTTCATCAACTATAAAAATGCTTTTAAAATTATCAGGAGCAACTCTGGAGCTATTTCTTGTTGAGAGCATATAACTCATTTGGGCAAAAGTTGATAAAAATGACAAAAATTGTAATGTATATATTGAAGCTTTTTATATCTTGAATTTACTCAGAGAAGGAAAGATTAGCATATCATCTACTTATAAGTACGTGTATATACAGTCCCAGTCTTTCTTGATCACTGCATTTATTACTCTTTCTTGAATTATATTAATGTTTTTTAGGGGAAAAATCTATGTGTAAACAAAATATAGGTATGATATTCATCCAGTTCTTACATGTAAAGTAATTAGAAGGAAAAATGAGGCAGAAGTATAATTATTAATTCTGTCATTTCTTCTTTAGGAATGTAATCATATCTAATGAAGAAGAATTTAGACATCTAAGGCAAGATGGGAAAAAATGAGATCGTTTTTCACGTGTAATAAGTTTACCATATTTTCTCAATTAATGGTTGTGACTCATTTAATGCCAAATCCAGTGGGACAGAAGAACTGACTTTGGGGTCCTGCATGATAAACAGGGTATGGAGCAGTCTGACCATGGCCAGGCAACAACGAGATGGGGCCTGTGCTCCTCAGTGGCTCGAGCTTACTTTCTCTCTCAAACATGGTCCAGTCTTCTAAACAACCATAAACTGAACTCAAAGCACTACTGGCCCTTTGAGACTCCATATTCCACACTCTTTCAATATAAATTCTGATATTACATAACTGGCACAAGCAAGAAAGATGTCCAAATATCATTTTCTTGCCACTTGTAATTCCCTGATGAATAATTCAAAGGTAAAACACTACATGTAAAAAGCCTGTGGTTCATCATTTATTTTTTAATAAAATAGCCAATTTTAATGAAACATTTCAATGAAAAGGAAATAAAAGATTTTCAGAAGAAATTATTCCCCCTTTTAAATAATTCAATAATCTTTAAGACCTTGCTGAAAGAACATCAATTATTTTAGGGGCAGGTGGTTTCTTATTTTCCATTAAAATCCCTTTATTTACTATAAGCTTATTATTGTTCTGAAAATTAGTCAAGACAACAGCTCTAAAAATACTGTTTGTATAAAACACAAATCAATTTTCTATGGTCTTGTCCATGTTAAATCTGTTCTAAGACAAAGTTGAATACTAAATATTGTTACCACTTACTAGAAGTATGATAGTTTTTTGATCCTCTAAAAATGAAAAAATGTGAACTCCAAACCTAACTGGAAGTGAAGTAAAGGAAGGAAATAAATCTATATAATGCTCATACCCAACATCAATGCATTTTATCTAAACAAGGATATTTTCCCTGCCCTGATACCAATCATATCCATCACGTGGTTTATTTTTCTTGTTTATATTCTTCCTTTCTCAAACTAGTTTCCTGTCTGGTTCTGGCAGTACACTTTCAATCATGGACTGAGTATGTAAGAAGATGTCCCCAGTAGTGACCCATGGGCATGTCTCCATGGTGACATTTTCTGAAACATGAAGAGCCTCAAATTAACTTTAAATAACTTATTTAAATGGCAACTGGCCTAGACTTCTAATCTGAAGTCTAAGATAACTTTTGTGAAAATAAGGAGACTAGAAAATAAAAAGAAAATGGAAATAAGTACTATCTTGAGTCATTTATTTTTAAGATGACTATTTTTAAAAGTAAAGTATATGCATAGTATATTGTATATAAGATTCATATCTATAGCTCTCAAAACTTTTGGGCAAAATTTTCCCCAAGCATAGATGGAGTTGCTTGAGGAGTTACCAAATGAAAAATCATACAAGTCATGCCTCACTCATTGATGGGAATACATTCTGGGAAATGCATCACCAGGCAATTTTGTCACTGTGCAAATCAAAGAGATGAACTTACACCTTACACACACCTAGAGGGTATGTCCTTCATACACCTGGGCCTTGAGTGGCTGTAACACACCCATCTCAACATTAACCTACCTAGAGAGAAATTATTCCTTACAAAGAAACAATAGCTTTAAGTATATTTTTGACCAAAAGGGGGGAGATAAAACCATCTTCAGATACTGAAACAGTTCCAACTAAGTCTTTCCAGTAAAATTCTCACTAATTCTCTTTTTTTGGGGGGGGCGGGGGGGCAAAAGAAAGCTCCAAGAAGGCTGGAGGTAGGATTGAATAAAATTAAATATGTATGACATTAATTGACTTAGTCATCTTCCCTGAAATCTTGCTACTGAGACGATGATTTTCTCCATATGAAAATTATGCATTTTCATTTCCCAATCCCAGGAGTTGTTGCAAAACCATATAGAACCATGGGCAGCCTGGTTGTTTACTGCTACTTTTCATGCTTTGTGCCAAAGAATATATTTAGCACCAAGATACAAAAGATGACGAGCCCCTGCAGTAATGTCCCTTAACCTGCGTCCTAATTAAGGTGGCTTGATTAATGGATTTTACAACATTGTTCATTACCTGCTTGGGTAAATCAAATAGTCCATTCAGTAGCAATGCTCCTATATTATAATCCGCCAGTTCTTCATTTTTTCAGATAATGAACTAATTTCTGAGATAAGTAATTTCAAAGACCAGGACATAAAAACACAAAAATCTCACTTGGCCATTATACTGAGTTAGTTCACTAAGCATTCTTCAAATATTAGTGAAGATGCATAATTATAATTCATTATATTTTTAAATATCATTCTACTTGAAGTATATTTAGAAGTTCAAAAGGGGGAAATCCTTTAAAAACTAAATTAGGGGGGGAACTTCAGAAGCTACAGGATGAGTAAATTAGTAAATTCTATAAATTATGCTTAAAAAAAAGTATTTCACACAAATGGTAAGTGTCAACGATCACCAGGTTGGAGGCAGGCTTGCACAAACAGGGAGAAAAGGATCCACCATGTTTTTCTCTCCATCTTTTCTGTTTTTACCTGCAAGAGGAAAGATCAAGGCTGAAGAGAGAGTGGAGGCCCATTTACAGGTAGGAAACCATGGACTCAGGGTTTGCCATGTTTCCTTGATGGGTGAGTTGGAAAAGAAAACAGAAAAACATCTCTTAGACACTGGAAATAACTTGCGAGAGAGAGTTGAGGTGACACACTGGCCCAATGATACCTTTTCCCCCAGAAACAGTATTGTTTCTGGGGGAAAAGAACAGGAGAATATGAGTATAACCAGAGTCCCACATCTTCCTTCCTCCAAAAACAAACAAACAAACAAACAAACAAAAACACACCAAATACCTAGTCTCCACAGAAGAAGAATATTTATGCCTTGATGGTCTCTAAAAAAATAACTAAAGATGAATTTACACCATGATTCTATAGTTAAGCAACAGCTGGGGCTGGACATCATGAGAACATGTATCTTGAGCAACACTGTATTTCTTTTTTTACATCTATATGCACAGTGATAGCAAGGGGAAGAAAGTAAAAGAAATTATGAAAAGTCTCCATAGGCAAAGTGTAAACTGTAACTATTGTTATTCTATTTCATTAATATGGAACACTGAGACTTACAATAGCTCCAGGCTAACCTAAAACCATAAGCTACTCAGCAGGAAAAGGAGATATCTAATCTCTGTGCCTAATACCAAAAGTCATACGTTTTCCATTGCACCATGCTGATCTTGAACAATGAAAGACATATATTAAAGTAACTACATTGTTAGAGAAGAGTATGTAAGTAATAGGTGATGTTCACCTCTCTCTGCTACCCATAACTAAGCATAGTCTGGGGGTTAGAATTCGACTTTATAGCCCAATGATAGTTATGCAAATATGGAAAAAAGAATCTAGAAAAACTTGCAACTGCTGACTGGTAAGAACTGAAATTGCTAATTTTAGATATATGTTAGAAATATCTGCCACCTGAGGTTATGAGTCAGGAAAGAGGGAACTGGCTCCCTCAGCTGCTCCCTAGGGACCATTTCTGATAGTCACGGGAGCTACCTCTTTATGCAGGAACATGTCACACAGTGTCTTCCGAGTTGTTTGAACCACAGACATCAAATAGACCTGATGCACTCCTATCAACAACAGTCTCCTGATCTTGAAGATCATTTCAAGAACATGAAGAGTGAGCCAAGCTCTGTTTAAAAGTGTAAGGTCCAAAATAGCAGACCTCAAAGCAGTCAGGGACACTCACAGGGGTCACTGTTAGAAGTTATTTGGTACCAATAATATTGAAAATGCTAGTGTATGCTTTCTTTCTTTCTCTTTTTTTAATTTCTAAATTTGAAGGATTCAAGCCCACCCCTGTGTTGTGCTCTTCCAGTGCATTCTCAATGCTGGTGCTCCAGAGTGCCCTGGAAATTACTTGATGCTCAACCAGTTTC
Source organism: Uropsilus gracilis (assembly GCA_004024945.1). Lineage (NCBI taxonomy): Eukaryota > Metazoa > Chordata > Mammalia > Eulipotyphla > Talpidae > Uropsilus > Uropsilus gracilis. Next base: position 114,703 of record PVHY01001154.1, read on the forward strand.
CTTGCCTGTCCTGTCCCATTATCTATAGAGTGACCCTCATTGATGGTCCATGCTGGGTGCTGGAAGTAAAAACAGTGATTACTTCTAGAACAAGAACTTGGGGGTTTATGCCAGAATCTGAGTTCACTTATGAGTGACTTATGAGTTAAGTGTTATAGTGAAAAAGTGCTGTGGCAGAAAGGATTGGGCATTCCCTGCATCCTAGGTCAGATTTAGGGAGCATCTAGGGTGTCCTGACATACATGTCCAGAAGGTGGAGAACTGTGAAAGTGCTGGATCTATAGGAAATCAAGAGTGATTCTAGAGTCAGTCATACAACTGTCTTGGCAGTTCCTCCCCTCTTTGAGTGTGTCTCAACCCCACTAGTGACAGGGTAGGAAGAAGAAACATGGCATAGAAATTCAGAGACTGAAATCTCAGTCCTGCAACTACCTAATTTGACTTTTTATTTGTTCAGAAATAAAATATTTGGCAATTTAATCAAATTCCTAGGGGCTGGACTGGTGAGCACTTCTGGTAGCAAAACTCCAGTTTGTCAAAGCACCAGAAAGAAATAACCGCACACTACTGCGATTTGAAGTATCAGACTCCACAGCATCAAACTTAATAAACCTGTTTTGCTTATAAGGGTTTTTACATCATTAAGTCATTTCTTGCTTACCAAAATCTCAAATAACCTATAATTTTACTGCACTCTTTACCTTAACTTCAGATTATCAGTGTCTCAAAGTGTTTTGGGTGAACAAAGTAGATCACCTACCAAGAGCTATACAGATGAAGAATTAACATTTTCAGGTCTGATTTCTATACCTGGGGAAGTTAAGTATTAAGGAGTAGTGAGGAAAACTAAGTTATATAGTAAATTTGTAGTACTGCTATCTGGTCACATTTTGGCTTTATAATATGAAAGCTGAGGAATATTACTTTTTCTTTTGTAAACTTTCTTTGCCTATGGGATTAAGAGTTCTTTTTTATTTATCTATATATATTTAAAATATATATTTATATCTATATTTATTATATATTATATAACAATTATCTATATTATAAAGCTACACATATACATTACAAAGTATATGTATATGCTTATAAAGTATATATATTCAAATATATATATATATTTACATCGTTGTAGTTCCCCAGGATTCTCCCAAAACCATATCACCTGTGAAACATAACTTTTATTTTTTGTTTATCCCTTACCTCATTTCTCCTTCTTATCACATTGATTTTGTTAGGAATACATGGCAAAATCTGTATGAAAGCCCTGTAGATATCTACATTATAAACTAAGAATTTAAACACTTTGAATGAACTATTTATAACCAAGTAACATGATTTTAATAAAGAAAAACATAAACACAAATTGAATTTCAATAAATTATATTTAAGGTCAAAGAACACATAATAAAATAAGGAATTAAACTCCTTTACTTAATTTTATTTACTGCTTTGCTACTGCAGTTAGAACTGTAGAACACAGGTTAGTTCAAAAAGTACATTTTTTAATATACAGTTTATGTTATCAGAGTAGTCAGAATATATCATGAATAAAAATAAAACTGCAAAATCTTTATGAAGAACTTCCTATAGAATCAATATTTCTTACCAAAAAAGGAACTATATTTTAAACTTTCCATATGATTACTGTAGCTCACTGAATATCTGAACAAGTGTCTTGTGCTAATGTGTTACAGCAATGAGCTTGGTGTTGCAGCTAGGTTCAAATTTTGCTCTTCAACAAGGGCAGCAGTCGCACTAGGGCTCATTTTCCTCATTTATAAAAACATATATAAAAAAGGGGTAATAATAGTACTTGTCTCTTAAAGTAGTGCCTGGTAAATAGTAAACTTTCAATAAATATTACATATACATATATATATATAATCAATGTCTGATACAAGGCATGCAGTATGTTTTTATAATGTATACTACATAATCCTAATTTGTCACATTATACATTAAATTTTATCTTGATTTTTTTATTCATAGTCCTAATATGTTTTTTCACATATAAAGACTGGAGTTGCAAATATATGTCACCAACATAAATTGAAATTATTTTTAAAACATGAACTAATTACCACTTCTTCATGTTCATAGAGACTTTGAAGCATGCTGATTGAACTGCTCCTATAACTGATATAATCAGCAGAAGTGTCTGTTTATTTTGTCTTATTGTCTATACAGCAGTGTATCAAGTCTCTGTGAACATGCAGCAGTAAGTCTCTGTGCCTAGAGAGTTCCTTGAAGCCTGGTCGCTTTACGCCTTGGACTCAATGGGTATTTTTAAGGAAGCCATGGATACAGACTGAGTCTATACACAGATAAATTCCAGTTTGTCAGAAGCTGACCAGTTTGATTATAAGACAAAGAGAGTCAGGAGCAGTTAATTGAAGAAGAGAAGAGATCTCCAAGGAAACATTTCAAACTAGATTCCAGAGATGAAAAAAGAAAGCAACTGAAATTTACCTGACTGCATGCCTTGTACAAGTGTATACCTCACACTGTTGTTTTGAGTTAAACTACATTCTTTTCAAGATTCATTTTAAAACTGAAAATAGTGTGTAATTTTAAATAAACTTCGCTGATAAATTTGATGTTTTTCTTGAAAAATTACATTAACCAATAAGACATAGATAGAGATATACAATTTCAAATCACTGATCTAATTTATAGCTTCAGTAGTTACTGGGAAAGCAGTTTTCAATGGATCACTGACAGGTAACAACTTAGAAAAATATTTTTTTTTCTAAATCCTGTACTTATAAACATAGATGCATTTCACCTCATCACTTCAGCTTAACATGTAGCAGTTACGAAAAACTGGCTCCTCATATCTTCCCTCTGATTTGTTTTGCTGATTCTCAATGAAAAGGATGCTACATTTCTGGGCAAGCCTCGATACTAATAGAGATATCTCTGCGGTTCCGTGCTGAGTGCAGTCGGTGCCACCCAGTGGCGCCACTCAGTCATTGTCCCAGTCAGTGTGGGCAGTGGGGCCCTTTTCTTGTCTCAATGTTGCTTGGGTGATGAGATGGAATCTGTAGTCTGTCTCTGTGGCAAACTTCTTGGCAAAAACATGTGGAAAGCAGAGGCGATTATCCAAGTATCTGAGGTAAATGTGTGTTTTTCTAACCCAAATAGTTGCAAAACTACCTCAACTATTATCTGATTTTGATGATTGGGGCACAGCTTTCTGCCTAGTTAAGTGGGTATCTTTCTATGGATCTTTGTATGGGTCGGTATGAGGATCAGGGATGTGTATGTGGGGTGTGTGAGTGTGTGTGTATCTATGAGTGTCTCTAATGATCTGTTCTTACCAATTTTAAGATTAAATTGATTAATTCAAAGGGCATTTTGAATTAATATAAAGTATAATAGACCTTAATAATTCCAAATACATTACATTTATTTTTTAATAATTATAATATGAAAATTCTTAGACACAATTTGAATACTGATGCCAGTCAACACAGAAATCTAAGTTCTGACAGCACAGAGATGTCTGCCTTTATGCTCCGTGAATGTCTGGACTTCTGGAATCAGTCAGTCACACACAAAGGACTCTTGTTGAGCCAGTAATTAATAAATTGACCTTTTTATAGCAAATTCTTTTGAATTTAGTTTTTTTTCTTACAATGCTTCTTTGAAAATTCACTGTTTTTTATAATCATATGTCAGACAAAGAGAAAGACAAAGGCTGTAACTGGTAACTTTTACTAATTAGCAACTCTAAGACTTAATCTTTCTGTTATGATAAAATTTAACTCCAGAAAATTTTAGGAAATCAAAGTTTAAAAAAATTAAATATAGAAGTTCTTGAAGTTTTATTTATTCATACTTTCTGGAAGAAAACAGTACAAAATGAGAAACTGAACCAGGGTTGCAAGGTGATTGAAGATAGATAAATCAGGATAAATCTCATAACCTCAGAGTATAAATAGCAAAATGAAGGGGGTGATTGTCGAGATGAGTTTGAAGATTAATTCATGATTTTAAATAATATATTCAATTTTGAAATAAGTTCAGGAAATTCATGGAACTACTATGAAGAAGTTGGATAGAGAAAAAGTAATAAATACAGGACTCACCAATAAGACCATTAGAACACCTTTATCTTAGACAAGAATAATGTGTATCTATTTCATACTTTTAAAGTATACCAATTTATATAGTACAGTATTTCCAATTAAATGCATCAAAATTAATTTAGTGTTAAGTGAAGAACAGTATGCTCAGGATATAAACTGATAAAATAAACAGCTGGGAGTAATAAATGCTCAAGATAATTTTCTATAAAAAAGACCATTATGATGGTTGGAAATACAGCAATGTTATTCATAATAAAAAAAAAAACCTATACTGACAGTGCCCTTACAATTATTTATTTGACTATGTTACCTCAACTTATCAGCATAGAATAAGAAAGGGTTTAGTTATCAACTAAAATGACCTTCTTAGGAATGAGTAATAGAAGAAAGCTTCTTGGTTCCTTCTTAGGAACCAAGTAATAAAAACTTCAATGGGGTACCTCAGATAAAGATGATATTTTACTTATATCCATTTCCACTCAGCAGCAGCTCTATTTTGGCTGTAAGTATAGAGAGCTTCATACAAACACACAAACACACACACACACACACACACACACCCTGCACGTGCACAAGCATGTACTTAATGTTCCCAGTTAAATGAAAAATCTATATATAACAATAGGAACAGAAATGTCTATTCTAATTATATAAAGTAAACAAATTTGAGAAACATGAACATCTACATAGTTATGATAGTATCCACTTTAACTTCAGTACTTTTCTCAAAATATTTCTCAAATTCATATAATAGATTAGAATCAGATCAAAGGAAAGTTTCAAGCAGTGAAAGTCTTTTATTTAAATGTATTTTTAAAAATATTAGCCTTGCATTAAGAATTTTTGGGTTATATGGGTATATCAAATGTAATTGAGGGGATCCAAAAACTCTAAACATGATTGTATTTTCTAATTTAAGCAAACATTAATTTCTGTTAGGTATCAGAAGGGTCTTCCTACCACTTGATAGTATTGCCTAGAAAATTTACAATTTGGAGAAATACCATAGTAAGAGGCAATATATGTAAGACAAGACTTAACATTTTTCCCTTTTGTAGCCCAATTTTATGGTCCATTTTTGAATGGTCTCTAAAAGCATACTAATGAGAGAGAATCTCGGTTTGTCAGGTTGTTAAATGCCCCCCAGTGCTGTTACATAAATCTTGTAAAACCTTTGCCTCTAAAGGCACTTGTTTGACTGAAGAACTAGAAATCCTTCTGAAATGTCTTCTGCTTAAAAATATTCACCCAGGCTATTCATAACATACTTGATAATGCAAGTTGAAATACATACATTAGAGCATTGATGACAACAATAACAATAGGTAATCTGTATTAATCCTTTCAACATGGATCTTTACATAAGAAGTCTAAAAATATCCCAGGCTGACAGCTATGTTTTTAAAACTAAGAATAGCTTTAAACTATAAATGTACTGTAAAGATATTAAGCAATTTATAGTTGTTTCAGTTCTATTCTGCTTTAATTTATTATATACACTTCCATTTTAAATGATTGATTCTAATATTATGTTTTACTGATACATACCTATTTTAAAGTGATGTCAATGTATTCTCCTGATTTAAAAAATTTCCACTGAAATCCCTAAAAACAACTTTAAATGTAATCATAACAGAAAGATATTATAATCTCTTTTAAAGTTATGTTCATGCTTATACTAACTCTCTACTAAAGCTTATTGGATTTCGTTTTTGTTCTCTTCTTACTGTTGATTAGCCAGAGTTCCTGAAAGCTGTCTTGCTTAGTGTGATTTAGTGCCTAAGTCAACTGTGCCAAAATCAGATGAGACTGAGGGAAAAAAATCAAAAACTCAAGTCTTTTCTCTCCATGAGGCTGCTGTCTTTCTTTCATTCCCAGGACTCTCCTGGACTTTGTAAGAGTTCCCTTTGGAGACTTCTTTTTCTTTATAAATTTTTATTGTATTATTTTTAACTGAGTCAACATTGGTTCACAAACTGTATACATAGGGATAGAGGTTTCTATCTCTCACATGTACATTACCATACCACACCCAGCAACACCACTCCATTAATCTTCTACTCTAGCCCTTTGGGTTCCTTCCCCTGCCAAGCAGATACCCTTTTAGTAACCCTAACTCTGATGTCTAGGGCTGGATCTCTACCTCAGCTTGCTCGGTCTCTTTATATTCCACATGTGAATGACATCTTCATGTGTTTGTCTTTCTCCTGAATTTATTACTTCACAGCATCCTCTCTAGTTCATCCAAGTATGCAGTATAAAGATTTGCTAACCCAAGCAAGGTGTAAACATTTAGTCATTTTTGAAATAATATTGAAATAATTTTCAAGGTTCTTTTCCTGTTTGTATTTGTTTTTTGTTTTTTAATTTTTTTTTTGCCAATCAATGCCGAGTTGTTGAAAAGCTATATTTCCTCCATTGAACTGTTTTTGTACCCTTGTTTAAAATCAGTTGAGCAGATATTTGCATGGTAGTTCTCTGTCAAGTTCTAATCCAACATGGTTCACTAGGCCAGCTTTTAAATAAGTTTTAGTAAATTCATCTTAGAGCTATTCAGAAACCTCTAAGAGGGGGCTTAGAACTATATATTTTATATTAATCATAGTCTGTACTATGATTAATGTGATGCAAACCAAGTCAGGATCTCTCCCCACATAGGTTATACTAAGGTTTTCCCTGAATCTCTGCTGAGAAGGTTGCTGATGAGGACGTGGAGAAGAAGGTGATGTTGGACCATCTTATTAAAGTTACTAATAAATATTAACAGTTTGGAAAAAGCTATGAACTAGAAAATGACCACCTACATATTCACATGCATATTCACATGGCTTAATAAACCATTCCTTATACACACAGTTTTCCGTGGATCTCTTTTGTCCTGAATCACATCCTTCCTTCTTCGTGTATCCAACCCCATAGTTATCACTCTCCTACATTTCATAATAGTCATTTTCACCCATTATTTATATTTAGTTATATAAAATATGCATTTACATATAGATATATGCCTAATATTTTCAATAAAAACCAGAAATAAAAGCAGCTATCAAGATGATCATAGAATGTCTTTTTCACCTGTTTCTAAACTCAGACCAAAGCACACACTGTCATCTGACTTAGTTCATAATTATCTGCTGGTTTGTTAATTTCTTTGTTTTCCGTGGTTTCTGATGTCTGAGAATCTTACTCTGGGTTGTTTCTTTTTTTCTTTACATTGACACATTAGGCATTCCTTTAGTAATGAGTCTCTTAGGGATAAAAACTGCTTTTTGTTCTCAAAATAATCCTTTTTCTCTACATAAAGTGATCATTTATTTAAATGATCTTGGTGAAGCAGTTTTTTCCAGTACACTGAAGATTGCCTTCTAGAATTATATTAGTTGTCTACTTCTATATAAGAAATGACCCCCAAATTCAGTGACTTCAAACAATAAAAAAATATACTTCATAGCTTAAGTGGATTAAAAATTCTTTACTGACTCAGCTGACTAGTGCCTGAATACAATGCCTCATGAAAGGTAAAATCAACAACCAGCCAGAACTATCGTCATCTGAAACATCTGCTGTCTCCTGGCTCCCTCAGATAAATGAGAAGTTGGTGGTGGTTATAATTTGGAATGAATGAAGCTTCGTTTCCTTCCTGTGTAGGTTTCTCAACAGGGCTGCTGAAACAACTTTATGGCATGGCAACTGGCTTCTAAACAAGGCAGAGGCAGCAGTGTGATTTCAAAATGTGTTCAGTATTGTCACTACTACTACTGATGATCCTAGATCAACTGGGAGAGTGACTACCAGAAATAAGATTCCTGGTAGCCGTATTGCAGTCTGAGTCCACCAGATCCCTTTTGATTCTTATTGTTGCTGCTGAGTAATTATCAGTCCATTGCTACAATTTTGTGAAATACCTATTTTTTTTCACTTTTGTTCTCTTAATAATTTTCTGTCTGGAAATTTCTCTAGTTTTCTTAATTGACTTTTCTTAATTCTTCATCTTGTTTTTCATGTTGATTGAAAATGATCAGTCATGTTTGTTCCTTATTTCCCCAAAGGTGTATCTGTTATCTTTTTGAAAATTGCTTCACTCTGACTTTCTCTAATAGTTTGGAAATCTAGTTTAACACATATCATTTTCTCATTACATCTTTATTGTCATAATCTCATAATCTCTTAGATTTTCCATACTGAAATAGTAATTTTCTTATTTCTAACTTCTTGATCTCTAGTTATTAATCTATCTCCAATTATTGCTTAATCCACCTAGATTATTTTATCCTCAATGATTGTGCTTTGCATCTATTTGTATTATTTTTCCCAAATTGCCCTATTTTGATAGCATCTTGTTTGCAATCCATTTTTACCATTTCTTCAAAGATTTTGGCATGGTTACTTTTATTCTTAGTCTCTCAATATTTCTGAAGTATTTAAGACTCTAATTAGCTGTTTCCTTTCTCTTGATTATCTTTCACTTTTTGCATAATTTCATATTTGAGTTATCTAAAGCTTTTGATACCTTTAGTTAAAAACTTTTTCTGAAGAATAGAATAACACATTAACAGCAAAACAGTTTTGACTTTATCAATATATACTGAACTATGTATAGTGGGTTTCCAGAAAAGTACTGCTTGATTTAAGTTTACTTCTGCAAAAATAACCTATCCTATAGAAAGACTAGCTGAAATGTCTTTAAAGTGAAAGGGTGGAATTAATATAAAAGGTAGCATTGAAAATGAAAATGAAACATAATTTGAAATTGTTTGCAGAACTGGAGGAGCTGACAATGTGATTTTTCTATGGCTCCTCCTCTTTGCACATCTGGGAGCTCAGTTAGTGGGAAAATAAATTAAATGCTAAAACCTTTTACGAGTAAACAACTATGGTTGCTATAAAATGACAATATGATTATTGGGGCCATTTTCTAGACTTTTAGTTGACAGTGATAGCTATTGTCTCCTTCATTTCTCAGTAGTACATTAAACAGATAAAGTAAGCTGTCTCTGAGTTAAAAAGCTCTATGAAATCAGATCCAATCTTACATTTTTCATTGATTATGCTCAGAAGCACTGACTTTTAATAAATTTATTTAGATGCAAATTAAAATAGCGATGAAATGCAAAACCAAGATATTTTCATATGCAAACTTAGGTGGTAGGTGAGGTGTGGTAGCATGCCACATAGGAACCTATACCCCTAAATTATGTACAATATTGTAAACAAACATTACCCCAACAAAAAATGATACAAGTAAAACATAAAATTCAGTCTTTTTCACACATATTACTTTAATCACATAACACACAGACACCCACATTCACACCTCCAGGATTACAAAGGCACAGGATAGGTGTGCACTCTCTCTCTCTCTCTCTCTCTCTCTCTCTCTCACACACACACACACACACACACACACACACAGAGGCTTGGGGAGCACCACAGCTTTCACTTTCTTCAAGGAAACACAAGTTAAAGAAATCCTCTTGTCTAAATTATGCCTGAGTAGCTCTACTTTTGTTTCAGTCTTCTGCTAGATCATGAAAGTTCAGGATCAAGCCAGGTTTGCTATCAAAATTTTCTTAGTGATCCTCTGTGGAAGTCACTCACCCCTGTTCTGCTTGTGGTCCCTCCCAGAGTATTTATTTCATCATATGTGGTTTAAACCACTGACATCAGGGTATGAATGAGAATTATTTCATCTCAAATGTTAATCAATATTAATATTAGTTTTCATTTATAAATCTAATATTATTGCTTAAAATATGTTTAATATAGTTTGGGAAACATACATTCTTAAAATAGTAAGTGAAAATTGAATTTCCAAAGCAATGTACAATTTAAATATACTATTACATCCCACAATGCAAATTTTTTTAATTTTTTAGTTTTTTTAATACCTGAGCATGAAATAACTAGTCATTCTTAGTTTCTCTCTAAAGATATATATGTGATTATTAAAAAAACCCACTAGATTACATTTTTAATGTCTTCTGAGCTATTGCTAGATAAAAATCTAATGAAAAATTTAAATCATTTTCCCAGAAAAATCTCTGTGTGCATGGAATTTTACAAAAATTTCAGGGGGGTCTGTGGACCTTTGAACTCTGCCTGATTGCAAATTATGATTTCCTGGAAAGAAGAAAAAAATATTAAGTGGATAGGTGGGTCAAAAATATTATTTAAGGCATGGTATGCTTTATTATTCAACCTTATAAGACATTAACAACTATTAATTTGATATCCTATGACAAATACACAAGCAAATATGAAGGTGTACTTTGCACAAATTTGACAGAAGTTATACAGAAATATAATGGACTAATTTAATTGAAAATTTCTATTAATTTGAAATGAATTCCTTTTATGTCATTAAGAATAAAGTTTATAGAATGACTATGACTCTGTAAGGGTTTAGCAGTGGTAAGCACCACTTTTCATGTACCCAGTGAGCTTTATGAACATTCTCCTTTACTGTGCAAGGTCTTAGAATGTTGTATCATATGTCAACTAAGTGTACATACCAAGTTACACTGCTTTAGGGATTTTTTTCCAAGAATAAAAAGGTTTTGTAGAAAACAAAAAAAAAATACCACCTCCAAATCATGTCACTATAACTTCTATTTATTGGTTTTACCTCTGTAAAAATACATAGCATGGATAATTTTTAATTGCTATCTACATGTGGATATTGTCATCAATATTCTCCCATTACATTTGTGGAACTTTCTCTTCCCTCTGAATGCATGGAGTTTACTACAATGCAATTATATGAAGACACTCATGTTCAAGCACTGTGATATAACCCTTATTAAAATATGAATAATAATTCCTTTAATATGCAAGCAATTGCAGTTAAATATGCAAACTGTTGCTAGAAATGCCAAAGAGCTACAGTCTGCCTGGAAAGAGCAGTGAACCAGGCAACTCTCCCTGATGATTCTCACATACAACAAATACAACAGATGTCCTGGATAACAAAATACTCTATATTGTAAATATTGAACAAAAAGAACTTCCTTCCACTTATATTTTGCAGTCTTAGGATTTTATTAGTTTATGAAGTGTTATGTAGGAAAAAATGTTTAATCTGGATGAAGAAATTCCAGCTTTATCGCTTATTATTTATAAAAAAAATATATTCAGCTGGAATAAAAGGATGTACACTGCTGTCGTAGTGTGACAATGCTACCATTGGTCTAAAGAGAAACAAGGAGGTATAAGAGACTGAGTGAAATTATATTGGTCTGGATATGGAACAGGTAAGAAGACATTCATCATTTTATTTCCTGACTAAAATGTGCGATTAATAATCACATAGATTTTCAGTAGATGAAAATTAAAAACAACAGAAAGTTGACAAGGAGATAGTTAGTAAACTATAAAATAGAAATTTGCAGTAAGCTAAATATGAATAAAACATATACATATGAATTTCACAACTTAGTACAGGAGTTAACTTATGTGCACAGAGCGGTATGCAACTTATTTCAGAGAAGGGTAAATATTATAAAAGCTTAAGAGAGCCCTTCATATGTGGGGCATCAGGAAAGGACTCATGAATTGGTAATACTTTAGCTGAGAATTTGGGTAATAAATAATGATAATGGGATAGGAAGTAAAACAAGGAACTAAGGCATTTTTGTGGTCAAATATTAAGGTCTAAATACTAAGGTATTTCTGTGGAGAAGCTGGACAGAATTGGATATGAGAAGGGTAAGAGATAAAAACTGGAGTTTACAGGCTGAGGTCAATGAGTAAACAAACATCTTGGGTGTTAAGCTGAAAGGAATGGTCTTGACTTTGTAGTCAGTGATTGCAGAGTCAATGAATCATTTCAAACAAGGTGCAGCATGAGTCCACTTGGCCTCATAGGGGCAACATTCATAAGCAGGTACCATAACATATTTCCAACCCCTGCAGTGTGCTTTCAAGAATCAAAGTTTTAGTGGGGAAACCAGTAACAAAAAGAAACATGAAACATGCATATATTAACTTTTCATTATAAGATGGGAATGTTAAATAGATAACATTTAAGGTTAAACCAAACAACACTAGTTTTAGTCTTCCCCCCCCCCCCCCGCAAAAAAAAAGACTCTCCTTAACATTTTAAATATATTAATAAGAAGAGAATACTTCTGGTAACTTCTAAGTACAAAAGCATAAACATTTAGTTGAGGTATGTGATGTAAGTTTCTAGAAGACATGTAGCTAGAAAAAGTAATATCAATATTGTTTATTACTTCTCTGGTATAAATAATTCTTAGGCATGAATGAAAAGTTGTTCTCAAAGATGAAGCTCAAGTATACAGGATTTGGCACTGAGTACCAATGTGTATATATTATACAAATTATGCAAGTCAAGTACATTTGGTTTCGTGACTTGAAAGTGTGGAAGCTCTTACCTCTCACGACAAGGTCAGCAGAAGCTGAGGAGTTGTCCACGATGGTCTGGGCAGTGCAGGTGTACCTGCCTGCATGCTTCAGCTGAGCATTTCGGATCAGCAGCTCCCCATTGGCATCCAGCTGCCAGCACAAACAGCAGTCATTTAAATAAGGACATTTTAACCAATTATGACACATAGGGTACTAGAGGCACATTTTCCCCTAATAAATAACCACCACTGGAGCATTTGTTTTTAGATGTTAGCCCCCATCTTTGCTAAGGGTTAGTCACATCTGGATTTCTGCATCTCAAATGAGAAACAGAGTGACTGAACTGACTTCTTAAGCTCCTTTTTAGTGATAATATCTTTAACATTCTATTATTTCTATTATGTTAAGGTAGAGAACTCTTATTGCTGAATGTCAAAGAAGATAAATAAATACCACTAACCAGACCAGGAAGAGACTGATCTAATTGAGTAGTCCCTACTTTATAGGTCATTTCACAATGATACTAAAAGCTTGCAGAAACTATCAAAATGGACAATTCTACCTCCATGTTCGTTTGCAAAATACTAAGTTTCTTGTGGTCAAGAATTTAATCTTTTTTTCCATTGCTCTAGTCCCAGTGCTTAGAAAAGTATTCAACTCCTATTTTTTAAACAAGAAAGTGAATGAATTTTGCTTGTAGAAAGGCATCAACCATAAAAACAGCTAATACTTATTGACTGCCTACTTTGTACCAGGTTCTGGACTCTGAAAATATATACATTATCTGTACATTATCTTCTGGTAACAGTCCTATGACATAGATCCTTTCTGTCCCTTTTTTTAAAGATGAGAAAGTGAAACTTAGAGTAAAGAAGTAATTTCACTATGGTTACTGAGCTTGTTTATGTAGTGGGGCGTGCCACAGTCTGTGCTCATTGTATCCAAACTATCCCAGAGAGGACATTGTTTAATAGATTTGATTTTCATGATTACAGAAAAAAACACTGATACACTATTCTATTCACAGATACTATGCTAAAAGATGAAAAATGTATGGTTAACATTTTTCATAATAGATAAAAAGTAGTTTATATGATACAGTAAGTCTTCAAATATTTTAATTTTACATTTTCAGTAGTTGTACATGGAATGAATGCTCTGCTATTTCAAGTGTCTGCTGGTTCTGGAAAGAGTAGAGGGGCAATCCCTGCTTGATTAATATTAGTAACAGTACCTTGCTAGAGTTTCAGCAAATTAGCTCGGTTGGTTGTTATAATATCCTGATATCTCTGCAAAAAGAACTAGTCAGTAGTCACACAGTTGTTTCCTTGATATTAGCCACTTTTAATAAAAACATAACTAGAGGTGATATGATTTAATATCAATGGAGAAGAGGGGGTATTTTCTGTCCCTTGAGGATCAGATTGACTAAATATGCCATTTTCAAGATTTCTCAATTTGGGGGGATAAATGAATTATTTTTTCTCATCACCCATTATTGCTTTTTCATTACCAAGGAGCCCTGAGCAGACATTCAGCCCTGTCTCTATTTGGTCATAAAGACTAACACAAAATATTCCCTTGCTAGTCAAGTGAATTTACTTGTATTGAAAGTGATGAAGCTGGTCCCATTGGTATTGGTATTGGTATTTCCTACCAATGGCAAAAATCATTACTATACTGTTCTGCTCTTGAAAGTAGTGGTTTTACTAGGATTTTCTCAGTGACTTCACCTTTCCCAGGGTCCAGCTACCTCACTGGCACCCACTCCCACTATTACGTGTCTTCCCTTTTCCCTGAAAACAAAGATTTTTCCCTTCCCACATGGTAAATTTCTTAACTTGTTGATGGTTGCTTGAACTGTGAGTTATTCCTCAAGTCCTTACTCTCTGTTTTGAGTTTTTTCCATTTCTTCACCTCTGCTCAGTAGGTTCTAAACTGTGCCCCACATCTTTAACTCTTTCACTTGATTTCATAAGCATTTGATCTATGACAACATATTTTCCAGAAACTCTAAGGGAATTTTTAATCTCTACTCTTTTTCAACTTCCTCATAATTCAATCAAATTACCAACTTATCCAATTTCCCAATATCTACTGCCTCTGTCCTTGTCCAAGCTACCAACATCTCCCATTGGATGACTATGAACTTCTGTTCATGACCTCCACTTCTGCTCCACTTTATTCTTTCTTCCACTTGGCCCAGTGTGACACTGAAAATATCAAATGTTAAAAATGTTCCCCTTTCTGACTCCATTCTCTTGACTGCCAGTTTTCTAGACAATCTAGTACCTCTGCTATACTTATATTAAATTTCCATGAAGAACACTGCCATTTTAGGGGCTTAAATGCATCTTTCCCATCTCTAGTTATCCGTTGTGCTTTCACCACTGGGGTTGTGATCCCCTCAGAGGTCACTTCTTCATGTAAATAACATTTGCCCTTTCCTACCAATACCACTCAAATCATGTAATGCAAACAAGTCTTTTTATTTCTACTTATGTTTCATCATAGCACCTTTTACTTTATGTCATATTATTTATTTCAATGCAATTAATATGTGTATAACTATGTGATTAAAACTGGTCTTCTGGGGGGATATAAATTTTATGTGAGGAGAAAGCATGCCTATTTTTTTTGGTCATTTTTGTATCCCTATGTCATATAACAACTGGATGCGTTATGTCCTAGGAACCAGAGGCATGCCAGGAGTATAAGACATTGTTTGAATAAATTAGTCAAATAACTTATAAAGAATTCTGCCATATTCTTTTAAGATAGAACATGTTCTCTTCCTTCCAGCTATTAGCAAGTCTGTAGAATCCATAACAATCCATAACATTTCCTAGCTCTGCTTCAGGAAGAAGCACACACCTGCATTACTGTGATTCACAGCACCTAAATATTTGGTTATTATCCATGGTTTCCAGTCCATAGATCCAAAAGGCCTTCAAATTTCTTAAACTTCAAGAGTATTAAAAATGCCAAGGACACAAGAATGGTTCAACATCCAATAATCAATTAACACAATTCACCACGTCAACAAAGAGAAAAACCATAAGAGCTTATCAATAGACATTGAGAAAATATTTGATAAAGTATAACATTCATTTATGACAAAGGCCTTTGAAAAACTCTGGGTAAAGGGGACATACTACTTAACATAATAAAAGCCATATATGAAAATCCTCCAGCAAACATCATTCTTAATGGTGAAAAGTGGAAAGTCTTCACATTAATACCTGGGGCAAGGATGTCCTTTCTTAGCACTGCTCTTCAATAAAGTTCTAAAAGTCTTAGCTATGGCAGTTAGGCAAAAGGAAGACATAAAAGGAATCCAAATAGGGATTTGGATTTTTTCCCACGGAAAAAACTAGTAAAGGTTTAAAACAATAAAAGTTTAATGAAGTGGCAATTTACAAAATCAGTATACAAAAACCAGTGACCTTCTTATAAGAAAATAATCAATCTGAAGAAGAAATTAAGAAAACTACTCCATTTATAATTGTAGCAAAAAAGTTAGGGATAAACCTAACAAAGGAGGTGAGGGACTTACACAAGGAAAACTACAAACACTGTTAAAAGAAATAGAAGACACAAAGAAATGGAAAGATATTCCCGAATCATGAATCAGAAGAAACAACACTATAAAAATGACCATCCTTCCAAAATCAATTTACAGATTCAATGTATTCCCAATAAAACTCTCCATGCCATTCTTTAAAGAAGTAGAACAAAGACTGCTGAAATTCATATGGAATCACAAAACACTCTAAAAAATGAAAACTCTAAAGACTAAAAGGGATATTGGAAGAACAGACACATAGATCAATAGAAATAAAACCATACATATATCTAATCTATGACAGAGGTGCAAATAATGTACATTGGAACAAGTAAAGTCCTGTCAATTAGTGGTGTTGGGAAAACTGGGTTGCGACATGCAAAAAAAAAAAAGAAAGAAAAGAAACTAGACTACTATCTCACACCATATATAAAAATCAACTCAAAGTGGATAAAAGTCTTGAATGTAAGAAGAAATATTAGAAGAAAACATAGGCAAAATACTACAGGTCATACATCTCAGAAACTTCTTTGAGGACTCATCTCCAGAAACCAAGAAAAAAAGGAAAAGATAAGCAGCTAGGATTACATAAAATGAAAAAGCTTCTGAACAGTAAAGAGACAGTAAGCAAGACAAAGAGAATCTCCTTCAGGAGAAAATATTTGCACAACAGATAAGGGACTAAATTAAATTCCTACAAAGAGTTTACATGATTCACATAATTTGAATACAGAGCAAACAACTGAGTCAAAATGGGCAGAAGAAAAAAAAGACATTTTCCAACAAAATTCAAATGTCCAACAGGCATACGAAAAAAACTCTCAACAATTTTAAGTGAGAAAGGTCTGTATTAAACAAACAAACAAACAAACAAACAACAAATGCTGGAGAGTATATGGAATAAAGGAACCCTCTTACACTGCTGGTAGGAATGCAAACTGGTCCAACCACTCTGAAAAACTGCGTGGAGGTTCCTCAGAGTATTAAAACTAGATCTACCTTATGGTCCAGCAATTCCACTCCTGTGAATTTTGTGTCCTGGGACACAAAAACACTACTTTGAAAGGAAACCTTTTATCTCTGTTTCTTGTAGCACTATTCACAATAGCCAAGATATGGAAACAACCCAAGTGCGTCCAAATAAATGAATGGATCAAAGATATGGTATATTTACATAGCAATCAAAAAAGACATATGCTCATATCCTTTTCAGCAACATGTTAAAGCTGGAGGAATGTTGCTAGCTGAAATTAGAAATAGTAAGATAAATATTGAACAACCTCACCTACATGTAGAATATAGAGAAACTAAGCAAAAACTCAAAACTAGCAAGCTGATATGGAACTGAAGCACACAGCAAAAGAGGAGGGAAGAGGGAAAAACAGGGGAGAACACAAGGAATACGGTGACAATAAACAAGTGATACGGTAGTACAGGAACTGCAACAAAGTAAGAAAAAAATTAATAAAAAGATAAAAATCTGAAAAGAAAAAAAAACATCTTGTTATCTTAATAAACATAGATTTTAGATGGAAGTAACAGAGTTGAAAGCCTGTTTTCAGGGAAACCAACTTGAAAATTGAGTTGAAATCCACATTCCCATTACAAGCCTCTGGAGAGGGCAATGGGTTAGAAGTTGAGTTGTTACCCAATGATCAATGACTTAACCAATCTGTGTATGTAGGCCAATGAGTTAATCAATTGTGCCTACACAATGAAGCCATCTATAAACCCCAAAAGCAGGAGCTTCAGGGAGTGTTTACAGGCTTCAGGACCTTTTCGGAGAACTGTGCACCTGCAGAGGTCATGGATGCTCCCCATCTAGTGAGTGAGTCAGCAACTTTCCTGAGCTCTCTGAGCTAATCCAGCAAATTAATAGAAATTGAGGAGGGTGTCCTGCAGACTTCCAATCTGTATCTGGGTTAGTTAGAAGTAAATGCCTGAGCTTGCAACCAATGAAAGTAGGGGGCAGTTCTGAGAAACTGAATGCTTCAACTTTGGAATCTGATGCTATCTTTGGGTGGATGGTCAGAAGTGAACTGGATTCTCTGTCAATGATGGTGGCTAAGAACTGCTTGTTGGTGTGGGAAACCCACTCCCTGACACACTCCTTAGATTCCAACACAACATTCTCATCACCTCTTCTAATTACTCCTTTGCCACCGCCTCTCCTGCAGATATTATAAACAGCTTACACTGTGACATGTGTTCTCACCTGCAGACCTGCATACATATGATTTGAATTTCCTAGGTGTTTTGCAACTCTCTCAATCTAAGTAATTTCATAATTGTTTCTGACAGTTAAAAGAAGAATGTCAAACTTATTTCTGCTAATATAATTTCCTCCAGGTCCATTCATGTTATCAAAAAGACAGAAAATATATGATCTCACCTATAGATGGGATGTGGGAGTGACAGGCAAGAGGTCAGGAAAAACCCAGGGCAAGCTGACAGTAGAGAGGGGACAGGCTGTTGGGGAGGAGGTGGGAGGAGGAGATCAGGAAAGGAGGAAGCATGGGAAGATTGAGATGAAGGCTCGTGGGTGATGGAGTGGAGGGAGAACCCTGGGGAAATGCAATGATACACGATAGATGATAGATGATAGAAGATAGATAGATAGATAGATAGATAGATAGATAGATAGATAGATAGATAGATAGATAGATAGATAGATAGATAGATAGATAGATAGATAGATAGATAGATAGATAGATAGATAGATAGATAGATAGATAGATAGATACATACATAGATAGATATATAGATAGATACATAGATAGATACATAGATAGATACATAGATAGATACATAGATACATAGATAGATAGATGTGTAAACAACTAAATGACTAATAAAAGTTTTTAAAAGATAGCATTGAGAAAATAATATTCACTAAAGAGCAAATATATATTTATTTTAATAGTGAACAGGATAAAACAGCAAGCAGGGAAACAGCCACTTCAGTCCCCCTTGAACTTCCTCTCCCCAGAATGACACTGCCCTTTTATACTCTTCTCCTAGACGCAGGTGTGTACAGTCATGGGGAGGGTGCAATAACAGAGTTGCCAGTCACATAGGCTAACGGGAGTAGGGTAAATAAAGGGTAGAGTAGGGGCTAAAGACAGAGATTATCATGATAGCAATCAATTGATTAATCATGCCTACAAAACTAAACCTTAATAAAATCTGTACATCACTGTTCAAATAAGATTCCTTGGTTGGCAATGTTGTGTGTTGAATGGGCTGCCATTCAACAAATCTTCACGCTCTGTGGAAAGAACAGTGGAGGCTCTAAGTTTGTTAGTTGTCCTGAACTCTGCCATATGCATTTCTTCCCATGTCTGGTTTTATTTCATTCATTCATTCATTCATTCATTCATTCATTCATTCATTCATTCATTCATTCACATTAAACACTTTATATTTTCAATTATGAGGTAACACTGTTTGCAACACTGCACATATTTTAAGGAGTCAAGTTTTACAGCTCTCTAAGTATATGGTATCATAACATACTCACCTCACCTGATTTTAATATTTATCCTTCTTCTGCAGTAAACTATAACCATGAGTATAACAGCTTTCAGAGAACTATGTGAATCTCTTCTGCCAAAAACCAAAACTGAGGGTAGTTTTGGCAACAAACACTGGAACTTGTAACTAGTGTTCTGAGTGAGGATGGTTTTGGGGAATTGTGCTGGACTTTGTAATTGAACTAACTGCTCATACCATATTAAGCAAAAGTGACATAGAGGAAATAATAATGACACTGCATTATTTATAATGCCATTTAAAAATGTTATAAGGAAAAAGTAAGATTGTATAAGGGGAAGTTTATAATAAGAGGTTTTTTTTTGCACTCAAGAATAACTGAGATATATTTCTGAATAATTTTCCAGTGAGGAAAATTGAAATAATATAAAATAATTACAGTAAAAGAATTTAAAGCATTATATATTTGTAAGAATGTTTAAATGTGTTTTGACATCCTTAATAACACTATATTTTGTCATTAAATATATTAGTAGAAATGTATTTAGTAAAATCTTTTTAAAACTTGTGACAGAAGACTATAGTTAGAACTTTGAAATAATTTTTCCATAACAAAAAGCACAAAGTTTAATACATTCATTCCTTCATGTGAACTAATAAAAACCTCAAAAATGTAAATGTCTTACATCCAAATTTAAAATTAAAAAAATGAGAGCAGAAAAATAATTTAAAAAGGAACATGCATTATCACAATTGTTCTTTATAAGATATTTGAATTCTGAACACCTAGCATTCTTTTGTTCTTAATGAAATTGCTTTCCTCCAATTCTGTTTGAACCATACTGCTTGTCAGTTATTAACTTATTTGAATTTGAGAGGAATGATGTCTTGCTTTTTTACACTTTTCACAGGTAATGAAAAACAAATTGTTTTATGTATTTAAATATTATATTAAAGTTATACTTATTGAGCCTTCAGAGTAAACTCCTATAAAACTATTAAAATATCCTAAAAGTTTAAAGCTAAGCTCATTTAAAAGTCAGCTCTTAAATCTTTAGGCATGATAAAACTTCTTCTATAAAGTGATATTAACTGAATTTTGCACTTCTCATGGTGGAGGTATGATATATAAGCTCCTTAGAAGGAAAATATACTTCATTTTCAATATAGTTGTGCATGTAAGAAATATTTCCTGAAGTTTTTAGAAATGTTACTAGCACTTTCCATACCTCAGAAGAAAGTAAGACTCTCAGTGGTTGACAAAACGCTTACAAAGCAAGTCAAGACCATGAACCTCAGCACATTCTAGCCACAAATTAGATATGAATGCTCTCTACATTTTCACTAAAAACCACAGCTTGGCTGAATTAAAAAAATGCTTCTTTTAATATGAGGAGAGCTGAATCACATACTGGAAATTGTGATAGCAAAGCTCAGGGATGTTTTAAAGTGTGTATGTGGTTTACCACTTAGAAGTATTTCAAGTTTTACAAATGCCTGCTCCTTCCTTCCCCACCACCATGAGCAAACTTTGCAAGATCATGCCTGTCATATAAATGAATCTGAATTACTGAGTGGTATTAAGATAAAAGATTAATCAAAATATGCTACACAGTACATACCAGTGTAGATAAAACGTAGCGTTCACAAAGGCTATATACACAAACATTTGTTTTAGCTCAAAGAAGTTCTGAATGAAGGAATGGCTTTGGGGGGCTGAAGGGAAGCATATCATTCCAAGAGAATATTTAGGAAATATACAAACAATAATTAAATATGGATGGTGTGTTCTAGATCCATAAAAAAATACTTTTTCTTCTTTTTTACAGTTGAATTGTTAGCTTATAGTAGGAGTAACTACAATTGTACCATAGGCAATGGCAAATTTTAATACCAGCACTTCTACCACAACTAATAGCAAATATTTATTAAAGGATTCATAGGTGCCAGTGACTGTTACAAACACCTTACATAGGTAAACTCACTCTTAATGAACTTATTGTACTTATTGTACCTTACCTACCTATACTACCTACACAGATAGGTACTATTCTCAACTATTTTAAAAATGAATATAGAATTCTACTGTAATTACAATTACTACTACTAATACTTCTGTTGTGATTAATGGAATATTAACACTGCTACTATTAACATTACTATCAAAACTACCATTACTTCTGTTATTGCTACTGTCACTGCAAAAACCACTACTCACCTCTACTATCTGATTTAATTTTTTTAATGACTTTTGAAATCCTGTCAAGATACTAGCTATTTAGGCATGTTTTCTTATGTGATTTTTATGATAACCAGATATATAGTATTTATATTTCCACTTTAAAGATAAATAAATAATTTGAGATTCTAAGCTAAACTACTGGTAGAAAGTTCAAGAGTTAATATATCGCTTTGTTCCACCAGGTCAACCAGTTTACAAGCTAGTGCTTTACCAACAGACAACTGAAGTTAGTTTCACAATTTAGTAGGTAAGTGTGGGTACTTTCTAAAGCTGAAAAAAAATCAAATTGTTATTTTTCTATTATTTTTGACAATTATAAAATTTCTATTTTTGACAAAAAATTACTATTAAAGTGGAAAGAATATTATAATGGTCATGCATATCGAGCAAATAGATTATTTTCTCTATTTACTATCTATTTAAAACTCTAAGAAAATTACTGATAACATCATACTTCACTCAAGACATCAGCTTTAACTTTCAAATAAGCAAGATCATTCCTTTAATAACCCCAAAACCATTTTCACATATGGCATAATTATTATTATCATAATGTCTAATATTCAAGCTAGCATTATTTTAAAGTAGGTATCAACATTGACATTGCCTGAATGTAAAATTTTAAGAAAGACATTACGATGACTGAAAATGAAGCCATAACGTAGAAATATATAAACTTACATAAATTAGGGGAGTAGCCTAGAATAATTAAGAGGTCACCCTGTGTTTATAGAGTCCATGAAAATGTTGAGTATTCCTAATTTTGTCTATGTTGATGGTTAAAGAGTCCAATTTTTAATCAATTGGTTCACTTTAAATTAAAATTCTAAATGAGAGAAAAAAGATTGAAAACTTGCTAAGCATTCTGGATGTTGGGTAAAAATACCAATTTTTTAAATTTAGAACCTATGTTTTAGAGTTGAAAGGAAATTTTCATTTTATTTATATGGTTTTCAAATTGGTTCCTTCTAGAAGCTGGGTTCTAAAGATCTTTCTAGATCACTTAGGTCTGAATGGTGAATTTTTGAGAAATTTTGAGAAAGCTTGTGGCTGGGGCTCTTGGCTTGTAGTTTTATAAACAGCATACACATATGTTTTCTTAACTTACAGGGTCTGATTTATTCTTTGCAAAAATGATTCTAGTGCTTTGTTTTTCAAAGCTTCTGATATTTCCCAAATTTCTCACATGAGATAAAAGGACTCCAAGTTTCAGAGAGTCCTATAAATTGTCAAACACAAACCCAAAAAATACAAAGCTTTAGATAATACTCTGCTTGAAAACAAATTAGAAAATTAACCTTTTTAAATATGACAGTTAACGACAAAATGTCTTATTTCAGTTCTAGTGTGATAACAGAAATAAAACATCAGAATCCATGAAGTAAAGTTACAGACTTCCTAAGACATCAAAACTTTACATGTTTATTTACTTGTCTTCTTGTTTGGAATATACTGTTATGCTTAGCAAGTATAAAGAGTCAGAATAATCACTAAAGTGATGTTTAATACGCAACAAGTTCTATATAAAACAAATGGGTTTTTAACTTTGAAAGAATTTTTTATCATCACTGAAGAACAAAAATTTGCTATCTCTGCTTAATTCCATTTAATTCGCATCGCCATGGAAAATAGTAAATCAATGTACTGGCATAGTGAAAGAGAGGTGAGGAAAATCATTCAATGTGAGGCATGACAAATTCTCTTTTCCAATATTACTCATAAGAGAAAAGGAAGTATTTGACTATGGATATAACGCCTTTTTGTATTTTGGTGCATCAGAGAACTATGTACCTTTTCCAGAGTTCTTTCTCCCTCCAAGGCTCATCTACATGTGTCTTCACAAAACACACAAAACATACCCTCTATTTCTCATACTATTTTGGAAAATATTTTATCTAGTCTCCAACAGTTTTCTTTGTCTTCTGCATTCTCTTCTGTTAAAAACAATGTAACTTCTCTTTGCTTCCACATATGTTGTGCTTAAGTCATTTTTTAGTCTCCCTTGAGAATTTTCTCAGTCTTGGCACTATTGATAATTTGGACCAGAAAATTATCTGCTGTGAGGGGCTGCCCTGGGGCCTGTAGGAGGTTTAGCAGCATCTGTGCAAAAGAGATGACCGCCGATGGTGCCATATCCATCTCCTGCTCCCATCCACACAGCTGTGACAACCACATATCTGCACAGCAGGCCAACATCCCTGAGAGAAAACATTTTCCTGGGTGAGAACTACCCCAGTAGGGCTTACATCAAACTCTTGCCTGTTTAGTCTGCTCTGGCTCTGTCAGCTCAGATCTGATCCTTACTTTTACCAGGATTATGCCCCACCTTTCTTTCTCCCCTTCCAAAACAGCATTCCACAACTCTGGATAATCTTCACTGTGAGCAGAGAGCCCAGGAAGGTGAAAGAAACAAAACAACTTTTGTTTGATTCTGGCTCTCTCACTTCCACTCTCTCTAGCTCTTATGTGCAAGCATAAAACTTCTGTTACACTCATAACATTCTCTAGTATGGAATATGTGTTCCTTAAATTTAAGCATGTTTTTTGCAGCCTGCTCAATATAATTAATATCACCTTTTAAAAAGAAATCTGTCTCTTTCCTTTCCTTCTTACATAGCTATATAGTTAGAGCAAATTCACATCCACGTGCCGGCAAACATACACATATACCCATCTGGTTAAAAAGATGATCATTCAAATGTCCTACGCTGTATAGTCAGACCACACTGTAGGCTGTAGGCTTGATTTACAATGCACTGCACTTGCAGATCATGTAGGAGAATGAGGTGACTGGATGGCTTGAGAGAACATGAAGGTACATTAAACAAGACTATAGAGTGAATTATGAACCAAACAAGACTATCTTTTAGTTTTTTAAACAATGGTGAGGAGGATTATTTAAATTGACATAAATAGGAATATTAAACAACTAATCAAAAACTGAGGTGAAGAGCAGTCAAATAACCTGATTTCAAGCTTCCATCTGCTGACAGAACGTGATGGACAACTGCTATGGACAAGCTGTTTATCTTCCTGACCCTTAGTTTCCTCACCTTAAAAACAGAAAATTATAATCACATCTGCTTTCAGAAGATCGCTCTAAGAACAAATGAGGAATATATGAAAAACATTTAATTTAATGCTGGTCAGACACTCAAGACATGTTGTTCTCTATCACCTCAGCAAGATTATCTAGAATTTTTTTTCTCTAAGAAGATATTCAGTACAGCGTGCAGTGAAAGAATTAAATTATGAAAAATAAAGTTTTGTTGATATTTTCTTTTATTAGTCATTCTGTTATTTATATATTTATGTACACATACATATATAAGTACATACATTTTTATATTATTGTTCTTCCTCTACCATATCGCCCATGAACTGTTATCTTGATCTTTTGTGCTTGTCCCTTCCCTGATTTCTCTCTCCCTAGCTGCTTGCCCCAGTTCCATAATTAGCTTGTTTTGACTTTTTGCTGACCTTTTTCTTGTTTTCCTTATATCTCACTTATAG
This sequence comes from Uropsilus gracilis, assembly GCA_004024945.1. Classification (NCBI taxonomy): domain Eukaryota; kingdom Metazoa; phylum Chordata; class Mammalia; order Eulipotyphla; family Talpidae; genus Uropsilus; species Uropsilus gracilis. The sequence goes on from PVHY01001154.1 coordinate 139,973, forward strand.
GCAAGCCCATCAGGTTTCTGTCTTTTTCTGTCTGACTTATTTCTGCTAACATGATTTCTTCTAGGTTCACCCATGGTATCATAAACAAAATCATATAACCCAAAGAAATAATCTAATTTCCCAACTTGCGAAACTAGAAAATGAGCAACAAAAAAATGGCATTTCTTAGCTAGGGAAAAAATAATCTGGCAAAGTTTCTGAATTTTTTAATAATGAACAATTGCTCTGTTACAGAGCATTAATAACCACTCACAATAGGCCAGAGCCCATGCCAAGGGTTCTCTCACTGAATCCTTAGAAAAATATAATGATGTAACCAGTGTTGCAAACCCAATGAAGTAACCGGAATGAAGTAAGCGAATCATTAATAAAATTTAATAGAGAGGGAAAGCAGAAGACGAGATAGTTGCAATTACTGGATGAGAGCCACAAAATAAGAAGTGAGGACATGGAGTCCACTGTGGTAGAGCTGGGAACAAGTTTTATGCAGTAAGTTTTTCATAAGGAGGATCATGGGGGAGGTTCACTATAAAGTCTTAAAATAACTATGGATCTTCAAAAATAGTTGCTTTTCATGATCTAATTTAAAAAATATAAATCCAATAATTTTTTATTGGATTGCACATGTGTATCTTTTTATCTTTTTATCTACCCTGAGATTCTCCTACCACTTTGTCACCCATGAATCATCATCTTAATTTCTTGTGCCCATCCATCACCATACTTAGTCCTCCTCCCCCTCCCTTGCTCTTTGCTTAGTTCTGCCAATGGTTAGTTCTAAATTTTACTTGTCCTTTTTTGTTTGCTTTCCTTATATCCTGCAGATAGGTGAGATCATCCAGTATTTATTGTTATTTTCTAGCTTATTCCACTAGCATCATCCCTTAAAGAAGAAATTTAAAATCACTTCTAATTGCATATTTTAGACAGAACATGGGAAAATGTGTTTAATTTCATGAAACTTCAAGTTCCTCTGATTATAGGCTGTGAAATTTCAAACCTTACACAAGACTGCCACTTTGTGGTGAAAATCAAGAATAGCAACCCTGGACAAAATTAATTCTCACAATTAAATTGGAAAATAGTTTCTTAAAATAGCTTAAATTTTTATTTCTATATTCTTTATAATTTAGAGTTTCTAATATTAATTCTAGCTAAAATTATTAAGACAGTAATAACATCTATTTTTCAATGAAATTAATTTTGATAAATGTGAATAATTATAAAAACATTTACACCAAAATTTTAAACTCATGAGTAGCTCTTACATGGTTTATTTTGGATCTTACATGGTTTATTTTGCCTAGCCAGTGTTATATTCACCCTGGTGTCTATCACTGCTCCTGCTTGTGGTATGTGTTCAGAACAATTTTTTAAAGGAACAAAATATTCAATTATTGAAATGTTGCCAGAACTAAGTGAAATATCAAAATGCTATTTAACAACTTAGAAAAATTACATACTGACAGTCCTGTATGTGCAATTTGAAGAAACAATGCAATAAGTGATGTTCTTCCCTTTGCATTTGCTCTTCCCATTATGCCTGCTAACCCATTACATCTGTACTCACTGAGCTCTGGGCAGAAAGAGTCCCTTCTTTTAAGAGTGGCCTATTAATAAGCCCAGAAGCAATTACTAGGTATTAGAACCATATTCCAAAGGTGGATCAAACAGGTGGTGTGTTTTTACTCAAATTTTGTTTGTTACACTCAGCAGTGAAGTCTGCCTTTGAAGTCTGGCTTAAAAGAGAAGGAACATGCAAGGGAAAGCTTTGTAGGTTTTTCTTAGCTTCAAAGACAGAACTAGGTTTAATAATTTATTTAAAAGTAAATATGCCTGTCTGGATTTTTAAAAAAAAGTTTAAAATTTAAGTCCACCTGTCTATTTACAAAGTATCCAAAGTATGTCCTTGATAATTTCATCTAATCAAGCTACCATAGTTAGTCAGTGCATATGCTTCACAGCACTGACAGATCAGTATTTGGTGGATATGGTGAAAGCTGGGATGGTGAAACAAGAGCCTGCATTTAGAGTTCTGCTCCTGAGTGGGTGAGAAGCAGCTACATGAACCTGTGACTATGATTTGTAAAATGAAGGGGTGCAGAAAGTGATGACCTAAAACATCTGAATTTTTATTATCCAATATATTGATTTTTGTCGTAATCAGTATTCAAGCTATTTATTTTTTCTTATTTTAGGCACTGGATTCTTTTTTCTCCTTTTTCTCTTTCTGCATCCCTTCCTTCATTTTAAAGAAAGTTCATTTAAATATACCAACAAATGGCAATTACTATTTTAAAGATCATAAAGAGATTCTACATATAAAGTTTCAATTTAATTTAGGGCAATTTATATACCAAAGCTATGTTTACAAAGATTTCACTTCAGCTATTTAGTAATCATGTGTATAAGCTTTGTTCGTGGTATTTTCAGTCTATGGCCATACCACCCTGAACACGCCCAATCTCGTCTCATCTCGGAAGCTAAGTAGGGTCTGGCCTGGTTAGTACTTGGATGGGAGATTGTCATATTTTCAAAATAAGTCAATTTATGACACCAAATTCAAGAATCTAATACAAATTTAAGAAGAAATATCTCCATTTAGTTAAAATTGGTCTTTTTCAACCTGCCTGAAAGCTTGATTTTGGCTTCTTAAAAACCAACAATAATTTTTTTGGTTCTAGAAAATGAGATCTAGAAAATGAGTTCTAGAAGAAATTTTGAAGAATTAGGCCATTTTGAAAGTGCAATATATTATTATAATGTGTAGATTTTAGATTTTATAGGATTTTAGATTTTATAGGATTTAAAAATCTTAAATACTTTGAGTTAATTAAAATATTTATTTCTATATTAATAACTGACTTCTAAAATTAAGGTTAACTAAGCATATGCCTACATAGTCTTTTAAGCTCCTGATTGTCTAGAAAGACTTTTCTAGAGAAAAGATTAGAGGTACGGTGATGCAAGTATCTTTTTAAAAACCCTGTAACCTAGCCTTTTGATGCACCAGAGATGTCCATTTCTTTCTTTCCTTTTTTTTTTCTTTTTTTACATCTGACTCTCCACAATGATAACTATTTCTTACTCTTTAGTGAACGAACTAAATGCCCTCACACAAACACTATCACAAAGGCTAGTACTATCCTCTTAAGTTATTTAAAGTGGAAGTGAAAGCACTAGAATCCAGACTGCAGATATATTAAAGAAGAGTACAAATCACATAAATATTAAAATTAAAAGGGATTTTCTGTATTTAGCTAGCATAATCCTTTCCACATACAATTAGGAGAATACAATGATGTAAGAAAAAAAAATAAGATAAAATAATTAAATAAAATAAAATGAAGAAAGAAATTGACCCAACAACTAACATATTGATTACTATTTCCACTAAAATTACTAGGGCTTGCCATTTTAAAAAGCTCAGGGGTACAATATTTTTGTATTGTTTTTTGGCCCGTTTTTCAATCTCCTGACCATGATTATAAAAATAGAAGTTTCAATGCATGTGGTCCTTGTAATAGTAACAAGATGAAAAACATACCATAAAATTCCGCTGATAATGAATATTCTCTTTGGTAAAATCAATCACGTAGCCATTGAAGGACCAGACAAATGTAAGGTCCAGGGCAGGATCAAAGGCAGCAGCACACTGCATGGTGGCATTTTCTCCAACAGTAATATCAGCATTGATTGGGGCCAATATAATTCGTGTAGGATCTGTACATTGAAAGTATAAACATCAGTGTTTTTTTATTTCTCTGTGGAAAGGAATAAGGTATTTTTAAATTCAGGAACAATTTCATAAAGTATGTTTAATCACCACAAAATGAGTCACATATCTTAGAAATTAGCACCATCAAACTTAAAAAAGTATAATCAAATGGCTTTTTACCTGTGATAACAAGAGTCCCAGTGCTATTAGCCTTCCCTCTATTATTTTCTGCAAAGCAGGTATAGATTCCACCATCATTCCTTGTAATATTACTAATTTCCAAGCTGCCATCTTCCCAAATTAGTACTCTATTCAATGGGGGAAAAAAACACAATTCACAAAACCAATTTATTATTGCAGTCTTAAATTAAATGGTAACAGATCATTATTTTACATAATTACTTGAAGACTCTTTTTTTTTAAGATGAAACTATCTAGCCTTTGTCTATCATATTTTCTCAGCATTGACACACTGTTTTAGAAAACCACCCTCATTTTTTTTCTCTAACTGAACTCGTACCTCCCCACCCTTGCTTGCTCTGTTAGTTTTTCTCTGTGTCAGCCAGATATAAAGAAATTAGTGGAAGAATCATATCAAGGCACACTCTTGCTCAGAAATATCACACTGTAACATGAAGTTCTCAGTGAATCTCCATTGCATGGAGAGTAAGAGTCACGGTATATTGCCCTTTGAGACCAATCACACCATTTATTCACCACACCCTTCAAGCTGTGCACAGTGGCACCCTTCAGCAAAGCTCTACTTTCTCATTCTAGTGCTAATTCTATACATGTATGAGTGGACACACACACACACACACACACACTACTGCTGCTACCCTGGGTTCCCCATAGTATCCCCTTTACCGGACATTCCTTTCTAATATGTATTTCAGCTGACACACTTCAGCTTAACTTATCAAGCTATTCTTCCATGAAATGGTTAAATCTTGATGCCAAAATTTTGTGTTTCCATTGTTTGTGACCATCACTCCAATAGGTGACATGTCGATGAACTCATTTGCTCAAACTATGTGCCAGGAATGGGCTAACCCCTTCTTAGATGTTAAATCAACATTTCTTTTGAATAAATTAACTAGACAGAGTTCAAAGGAAGCAAGAGATTTTTCTATCAGCCACCATAAAATGGCTCAGAAGTCACTGTGTGCCATTCTAAACCAGTCACCAGACTAAAGAAATGAGCCTAGGCCTTGCAGAGATGTGACCTCATGACTTCAATTCAGATATGAAGTTGGATCATACTGCCACTTTCACTGCCACAGAGAAATGCCAACTTATTTTACGCTGGCAAACTTTCAAAGAAAGATATTATAAATCACTCTTAATAGGGTTTTTATTTTCTTTAAATGCTTAGGTTCTTAAACCTTAAGTTATCGGTAAAGCTTTGTACAACACATACAAACATTTCTCCATAAACTTTGAAAAATATTATATCTACCTTGCTAATAAAATCTTTATATAGCACCCAAAATTCCACCAACAATGTATTTCCTTTCCCTTTTTAACTATTAATTCAATTATAAAGTTCATTTCACAATACTGTTTTATTCTCTTTGAAAAAGAAGTGTAGTATCAAAATAATATAACCATACAAATAGTATTTGATACCATGGATGCTCTACTATTGTGCTTTTAAGTTCTTCCAACTGTGAAGAATGTAATTGATTCAGAACCCCAGTTGCTGCACTCAGAAATCCACTGCTGTGTGCAAGTCAAGGCCATATGTTCCCCATTTTGATCTCCATCAATGATTAAGTCCACAAAGAAGTTTATGGTACCTTCTTTGTAGAAGAGCATTTTTGGCTCAAGGACTGACTCTCCAGGGGCCCATCCTACTCTTTTGGAACTGTACTGCTGTTCAAGTCATTTCCACCCGGACTCCTAACCTTTACTCCCTTCTTCATCTGTGATTAGATTTTCATAGTAACAGTAACAACTGTTCTTTTGAGAATTCAAATGAACTTTCATAGTTTTCTCACATGTATGAGCTCACAAATAATCTTTATTATCTGTGTCATTCACCTCGCCAACACCTACCTAATGTATAGCACTAAAAGTCATTTTTAATTAGTAAAACACAACAAATATAATTCTGAGACTCTGAAAAACATAGTGGTTACCAGAGTGGGCAACAAGAGAGACATCAAAGTTTATAGGCACTGGAGCTTTGGTGGTGGGCAGGAAAAGTTGCATGCAAAGTTACACTCTCAGACGTATGGAATTATACAGTTAAGTGAATGAATGGCAAGTCAATAAAATTTGCTAAAATATTTTTATTAGAATATATAAGGAATTTTATACTTTTATATCAGTCTTATTCTTAAGCCAACCTAGGAACTTAAAAATTTAAATGTTCAAGACCTCATTCTTATTTTCAGATAATATGCTATTGATTAGCATAGGACTTCAGCTAGGACAATCTGATCTTCAATAAATTAATCACTATTGTTGACAAAACTGCTCCAAAATAACCTCCGAATTATTGATTAATCGTCCAAGCATATCAACTTTATAATAAAAAAGCATGTTAGGGAAACTATCAGAAAAAAAACTAGGATGAAGATCAGTTCAGAGTTTATTGTGTTCCATATTACGTATAAATTCTATTGGCGATATTTATCATTTTAGCCAAAATGAGATCATATAATTAAACTTAATTACAACTTATCAAGTCTCCTCTGTACAGCTGCATTATTACATTTTACAAGTCATGAACCAGGCACAGAAATAACTCTATTTGGAACCCTTTTTTAAATTATATTCATCAGAATGAGATTATAGTTATATTTAAAAACAGTGATACAGTAATTCAAAATGAATCAAAAGCTTGGATATAAACACCAAAACCATAAAACACATAGGAGAAAACAACAAAACACTTCACAACAATGACTTCTGTGATGTCTTTGGGTATTCAATTTGGTTACAAGCAAAGAAAAGCAAAATTAATAAATGAAACTACATCAAATTAAATATGAAATTAAAGTGGAAATAAATTACTAAATAAATAAAATAAAAAACGAAGACACCCTATAAAATGGAAAAAATATTTGTTCACCATGTATCCAACAAGAGGCTTACAAAGACTTATGTAGAACTCACAAAACTCAAACAACAAAAATATCCCAATGAAGAAATGGGCAGAAGATTCTAGCACTTCTCCACAAAAGACATACAGATGACCAACAAGCACATGACAAACTGCTCATCATCAATTATCAGGGAAATGCAAATCAAAAACTACAATCAGATAGCACCTCACATCTCTGAGAGTGATTCTTACTAAAAAATACATAATACTGGCAAAAATGTGGGGAAAAATGGAACATCCCTATGTTATTGATGGGATTAGTCCCACCTTTGTGAAAAATATACAGAGGTCTCTTGAAATATTAAATCACATTTTCCCTATGATCCATTCAGCTATCACTCTCCTAGAAATCTATCCAAAGAAAACAAAAACACAAGTTTGAAAGTATATACGCTTGCTCTGCTATGTTCACTGTCTCCCTATTTACATAACCAAGGTATGAAAATAACTGAAGTATACAATGAGAGATGTTGAACTAAGATCTTGTATATTTATACAATGTAGTACTACTCAGGTATTAGAAAAATTAACTCTTCCATTTGGTACAATATGAATGGAACTAGAAGGGATAAAGTTGAGTGAAATAAGTCTGAGGATAAAGACAAACATCAGATGACTGACCTCATATGTGAAATATAAAGAAGTAAAGCAAAGGAACAGACAAAACAAACCTAAACAAACCCTTAAAATCTGACTGCAGAACTGAGAAAAGATGGGTGGGGTGTAAAGAGCAAAGGACAGAAGGGGTCCGGTGGTATATGGTGGAGGATGATGTTGTTGGCTTTCATGGTGGGCACAATGTTGTAGCATACATTTGAAGAGCAATGTTGACCCAATAAAGATAGGAATAAAAAAAATAAACAGCATCTTGCTTCTAAACTTTGATATTTCTACTTCTCTGTACAAAAGAAACTGTATGGCATAATCAAGCACCATATGGCAGCTTCCCTTCCTGTAGAAATGTCCAATTCTAATAATGTGCTAAAAAATTAATGTTACTTTTTGAATAGAAATATTTAGTCTCTAAATTTTACTCAAATTTTCATTATACATATTATTTTATACTAATCAAACATGCTTGTACATAATATACTGTATTTGTTATAAAGTGAAACTTGTCCAAGCAGGACACAGAAGTTGGACTTACAGACTCTTTCACCAAGAAGTAAGAAATTTGATTCAGACTTTACAAATGTTATGACGAATAAAATAATAAAATTTTAGGAATGGGACTCTTTTGAATGTATGTTATTTTAGGAAAAACATGATTTGACATTATTCGCAGAAGTTTGTAAATTTGGTCTTGACAGGAATCAGAGCAAGATTTTTCCATCAAGGGGAAAGAGCAAATCTAGGGGTCAATAGGGCATAAATTCTTATGTTAGGTGCTCATTAATGGTGCAAAAATGAGTACCCAGTGTGAGACCACCCATTGTTCATGTTGTGCATTGTTGTCTGGTTATTAGTATTTCAACATCCAATTGAACTCACAGACCCATTGTTTTTTTTTTTTTTTTTAAGTTAATGGTCTCTTTATTGGCAAAAAAAAAAAAAAAAAGACTAGCATTTACAACATGGAATGGATATAAGTTGTAATTTCTCAAACAGCAATACTGATTGTGCTGAAGTCCACAGACACAGCCTACTCTGCTGGCTCCAATCATGGTACAGAAGGTTAAAAACAGAAAGTCCAAAGATGCTCCCTTGACAAAAAGGTTTTTTTTTTTAAATTTTGTATGGGTAGTGACACCCCAACATTCACTTTGCTCTAAGACAATGCAGACAAGGCTAAACCAGCATGGCAGGCCTGCCACCAGAGCGCCAAGTGTCACCATCAACACGGGTGGGGTACATGAGATCCATCAACACAGATGGGGTGCATGAGGTTCCAGATCTTTACCGTGATCCTCCTAGTATCATTTTGGCAAATTCACAATAACTCTTAGATCAAACATTAAATCTAAAAGTTAATTTGTGAGGGAGGCCACTGCTGTGTCTCCACAGCTCATCCCCACCCCACCTCAATCCCCAATACAGTCACTTGCTGGTCATCTGTGCTAAGGAGCCGCACTTGTCCATGTTCAATCTGTGTCAACATCATGCAAGCTCAACCTTCATTTTTATATTAACAACATACATTCCTAAGGTCATTTTATCCTGTCCAGGTTCCAGACACATACTATTTTGTTGAATTAATTTAAAAAAAATCTATTTCTTGACTTTTTACAGAACATGCTTTCAAAGGTTAAAATTATGTTATTCCTCCTTTATCTAAGCATTGAGATAAACTCCCATTACTTTGCATAGAAGATGCAATTATTAGTGATGTAACTTACCAGATCTCATGTCTTAAAACTATATATGCTAAGGAGAAGCCATGCTGATTTTGCTCATGTAACTCTTCACACATACTATACTGTCTGTCTTAGGTTCTCTGTGGGTACTGCTGCGACTGCCTGGGACAGCCTCTGTCCCCATCCTTCCATTTTTTCAATTTTCCATGCAGCTTTCTTTTCTTCACACTTTAATGCTCAAACTATTACTTCTCATAGAAAACTTTCAGAATATATACAGTGTGCCTTTTATACAAATAACCTATGCATATTGCATGCTTTTTGCTTTGTATCAAAATCACAAAACAATGGTCTATCTGTTAGGAAGATGAAAATTTCCTGTTCATTTAAGAATACATAAAGAGATGATTTGTACTCTTAAAAAAATGACTTACTCCATTTTTTATTTACCCCATTGATGATACTTCATATTAAAATATTGAATAGCTCATGTTCATAAAATGAAATCAAAAGTGAAAGTCCACATAACGGAAAAAGAGAATTTTTATTTTATTTTCCACTGTTTTTTATTTTTGTGGCCTTAAACAATTTACCAAAAATCACTTAGCTTAATTTTCTAAATTACTTTCAAATTATATGAGCCTGAAATCTGAATGAAGTGAATGACAGTATTTCTGTTCATCTTAGACCTATAGTATCTTCTGTGGAGAAAAGTCAGAACAAACATTTGCATCATCAATAAGAAAGCAAATCCTCTACAAAATAAACTACCCAGAGAGTTAATTTAAATTGGATTTCTAATTTCTGAACTGACCTGCTGCTATTGACAAGCCATTCTGTCCCTTTACTCCATGAAAATTTTGGTTTAGGTGCAGCTTTGGGTTTGCATTCAATTATAACCCTTCCTCCTTTAGCAGCCAGGATCTTTTTCTTCATAGGATTCATTTCAAAAGTGGGAGCCAAAGCTAAAAGGAAATAAATTATTATTTTTCTCTTTTGCTACAAAAGAAAAAAATTTCTTCTGTACTATAAAATGCATTGTTCTCATTTGATTAATAATCAATGGAAAAGATTATTAATCTGCCCATCTAGCTATGGCTAAAAGACATTCCAAACCTACCACCTTAATTAATTTTATTGAACTGTTTTAATTTTTAAAATCGGTCAATTGTATTAGTTTGTTATTGTATTAGTTATTATTGTATTAGTATTATATTACTGTATTAATATTATAAACTTTAATTACAACCAAATTCAGTATAAATATTTACCTTGAAAGTGACAGCCAACTGAATTGACTCAATCGCACAATGGAAGTGCAAGGCTAGAGGGATAGCCCAGGTGCTAACATTGACATGAGGCCACCATAAATACCTTCAACCACATTTTGGAATAACTACTTGCATTTTACAAATGAGAAAACAGGTACCTATGAGATTATATAATTTGCCAAAGGTGTCCAAGGAAGAATGAGGTGGGATTCATATTTGAATCTAGCTTCTTCTGATTCATCACATGCTCTTTTCACTGCATAATATGCGATCCTTTGTTATACCAACATTAATTGAAGACCAACTGTCTGCAGACACTAGGACATGACAAGATAAACAGAGATCCCTTTTTTCAAAACCTGCCTACAAAAAGCCATAGGAATGATGGATCCAATCAATTTACTGAGGAGTACCTGAACCTCACCTCAGAGTACCGAAGAGTAATAATGAAAACAAGAGAGAAAGTCTTATAAATATTTACTCTATTGATGACACTTCATGATGCTTCTCAGTCTCCATGTCTATTATCAGACCCCAGGGAGATTCCACCCACTAGTCCAAACATTGCAGTTACCTGTAAGTGTGTCCTTTCTGGAGCTGAGATCAATTACCTCTCTACCTAGGTAGTTGACACTCTATCATCTAGTGCAGTGATTCTTATACTATCTGTGCATCAAATTCAACTGAGAGTATTGTTAAAATATTGATTCAGTAGGTCTGAGGTGGGTTTGATATATAGCATGTCTAACAAGCTCTCAGGTATTGCTACTGCTGCTCCTGTCCTGAGGACACACTTTATACATAAGGAACTAGTTTATCCCATAATTTAGTTTATACATAAGGAACTAGTTTATACATAAGGAACTAGTTTCTTTAAAGTTTTGATAAATGGCAATAAACAAGTTATAAATACAATCTATGTCATATATTTTCTACATTGTAGGGTATTTTTATATGGGTTCTATGAGTATATTGGGTAACAATGTAAGATAGCTGAGAAAACTCAGTAAGTTTATATTTTTAAATCTAAATTCATATAGGAAAGGAGAAGTTTAAATAAACAATTTTTCTGGTGATTTAAATTACTTCACAATTATAGATTATTTGACTGTTCAGTGACAGAATTTAGACTATACCCCTGTAATTTCTGGAAGTAGAAAAGACTATGGAGCCATTTTATCCCAACTAAGAATAAGGCATGCATTTTTAAATCTATTTTTGTTCTTGATTGCCCCTATTAAAAAAAATTCCAATGTGGATGTCTAGGGACTGCTCTGGGCTGAAAACTACTTAAGTGATTTGTTGTTAATACTACATCATCAGTTATCAAAATATGTGGATGATTTTAGACTGGAATATAGAGGTATCTTTCAGTTTGAGCTGTTAAATTTTCACGTTATTTTGTGATGTATTATAATAAACAAGAATTTTTAACAAGAAATAGGTCATTTATATTTGGGAAAGAATTCAAACTCTAATATTCTCTAAAATTCAAAATGATCTATTTACTTCATATCAAAATGACATGGTAGAAGTCTAGGTCTGTATGTTCTCTTGATGCCCAAATAAACTATATTAAATACATTAGCAAAGAATTCTAACTTTAGGGAAGGAGAAGTGGAATATGGTTGTCTGCAGAATAATGAGACAGGGAAACTTAAAATTAAGAATGCTTCAGCCATTTTAAAAGATGGTATTCTTTAATACATTCACAATGATTTCAATTCTTTATGTGTGCTTTTAATGCCACTGAAGTGTGGTGATAATAATGCTTTAAAGAAATTCCCTTTAGTGTAGCAGTAGTAAAATAAAGCCATGCTGAGCCTTTCCTTTATTATTTGAGCAATCACTTCTAGAAGGGAAAGCCTGATTACCTGGATTCATTACTTACAATATGACAAATCCTGGTGATGGTTCAAATAATAATAATAATAATAAGGGCATAATACTGCAAGACTTCAATTAAAGTAGCTATAATGAAGAAAGGTAATGCGAAAATAGATATTTATAGAATAAAACTTGAGAAATTTAGGGAATGTAATGTGGGAAAGGATGTCTTTCTTTAGAACAAAGAACTTTTCAGCATAAGATGTGATTGTGAATGGGAAACAGTGAATTCAGTTCCAAACATGTAATGTTCGGGGTTGTGATGTTACCAGATGAGCACTTCTAGTAGGAAGTTTTTATATTGGATTTCAAGTTGAGGATAAAAATCTGGGTCAGAGAAAATCTGGGCCAGAGAACTAAATGGGCAGATGACAAATGGTAAATGTAATAAGAAAAAAATTATATTGCAATTTTTTAAAATTAAAAACTGTAATATCCAGACATAATAATAAGGACTACATGAAAGAATGAGGAAGAAGATGGAATGTAGTTAGAGGAATGGTATGCAGGGATGTCTCCCAGTATTTCCAGCTGATCAAAGGAAGCAGAAAAGAAGACAGTGATGGAGAGCAACTGAGAAGAGATGGCCTGGAAGCTACTGAGAGCACAGAGTCACCACAGACAGAAATGAGAAAGTCTAATGATGCAGCTGGCTGGAAGGTGGTGCCTACTGAGGGAACCTGTGGGTGTGTTCACAAGAACACACGTGCACACACTGGGCACACACAGGACACACACACAAGGGCTCATGCACAAACACAGGACACACACACAACACACACACACACAAGGACACATGCACACACAGGGAAAACACACAGGACACATACACACACACATACACAAGGACTATCCAGTGATATCAAGTTAAGGGTAATTGAAAAGGAGTAATTGTAGGGCAAAGGTAAAGGAGTTATTTGGGGACAGGAGTAGAGGGACTTCTTTTTAGGGAAAAGCACTGAAAGGACAAATGCAGAAAGGATTTAGAGAGTTTTGAATGAGTGACGGAAAATCAAAATAGTTTCTTATAATAAATTTCAATTTTCATGGAAAATTTCATGGAGAAAGTGATATGAAAGTTAACATCAAGGTGGAGTAAGGAGTCTGATGAATGTTTTGAAGATTTTGAATAGCAACTGTAAGGATGGAAAAACAACTGGTTCAATACTCCTGTGAGACAGGGTTTTCTGTGTTGTGGAGCATCAGTATGCATGGCTGGATTTTCAGGCAGAGTTAAGCTACTCAGACATAAGAAAGGACAAGACGAATAAGAACTGGAAACTGATTTTTGTTTCAATTTTAGCTATTGTACAACATGCTGCCCCAAATTTATTTACTGTTCTTTAGTGAAAGGAAAAACAATAATGTAGCCCAAGTCATGTCTTCAATGTTTCAACTTTAACAATTCAAGAAAATAATGTGAAATCAAATATAACACATAATTATCCTATATTCTATTTGCTTTCTTGTTGAATGGTAACAAACTAGAAATGATACTGACCCAATATCTTTAACTCCGCATTGGCATAAATGGCTCCGTGTGCGTTCTCAGCTATGCACTGGTACATTCCTGCGTTGTCAAAGGTCACGTCATACAGTCTCAGTTCCCCTTTATGGTACTGAAAAGAACACCAAACAAAACACAGTTCCTCAATGAACTTGAATAGAAATGTCTCTGTTTCAGTTTAGGCTTCACTGTTTTTTATCTGACATTATTTTGCCCCACTGTCAACTAAATTGACGGGGTTTTCCTAGCCAGGGAAGTAAAGCCCACTTACCATGCCCAGTTCTATTCATCCTACAAGGCTGAGCATTCACCTTTTCTCTCCTGGCCCAGATAGATTATAGTGGGAGAGCAGAGAAGCCCCATTGTGGCCACTTGTCCCCAGGGCCAAATCTAGGCTCTTTGCTCCTACCTCTGTTTCTGTGGGGTCAGGAAAATAGTGGCAAGAGAAAGGACAGTATCAGGTAGTAGAGTTGGATGAGGAGAAAGAGGGAAAAATGTGGGAAAAGGGAAAAATAAGGAGAAAGAGAGAGAAGGTAGACATAAGATTACAGGAAGTTGAAGAAGCTACTTCACTTTCTTGTTTGCTATATTTAGTAGACACTTTATTTCAGTATCTATTGCCACTCTTTCTAGATGTATATCCCAGGACCACCTGGGAATGTCACCTGAACGTGGACTCCAGAACTAAAGCGCTTGAAGGACACATACCGCATAGCCATTTTTGAGCCATCGGATGGTAGGGATGGGCTTTCCAGTGGCCACACAGGGCCAGTAGAGGTCACTGCCTATATCTACCTCAGTGTCATTGATGTGTTCCACCCACTCCGGATAAGCTAAAAAGGAAAGAACATTGACCATATGAAATGCAAGCTTCAACACTCATCACAATTTCAAGAGTATAAAGTCAGGTTCCTAAAGAGGATACCAAACACTGTGTGTGTACCACCAAGGTTAGAGAACCACTGATACTGTATTTCCATAGGACTGCAGGTTATTATTATAGTATGAAGTAACGATAATTCAAGGCATATATTTTTTCTGTTTGTGGACCATTTTTTGGAAGGTAAGTTCATTAGCAGCACTGCAATGATTTATCATTTTTATACATCTTTCAAATCGACAACTGAAGTACTAAAGAATTATTCACTTGATACTATCTCTTCTCTGTTTGGATAAAGTTGCAATTTTTCTGCTCCTTCAGACATATATATTATATAATGTATTGTAATGTATATAATGTATAATGCATGTATGTACATATATAATGTACTATATAATTATAATAATTATAATATAAAATATATATATGTATTATATGCTATATATGGATTATATATGGATTATATAATGTAATATATATATATATAACCTCTTAACAGAACTTTTAACTGGAGGTCTCTGTAATATCTTACTTAGAAAAATAATTTGGTCACTTAAATATCTATTCAATATTAAAAACTATATATTAGCTATAATTGATAAAAATCTATGATTGAATTTAATTGATCTCAACTTCATCAGTTGATTTGATTTTTAGAAATTGCTAAGAAAATGAGAAAATGCTAGAAACTCCTCAAAGAAAAATATTTTTACATATGAAGCAAACTAATAATCTAATCATCTTTGTGAATATTTAAATTGTTTGGGTATGTCCAAATAATCATAGGTAAATAAATTAATATAAAATAAGAGGAAAAATGAAGAGAAACTTCTGAGTGGGTCATGGTATTTTAATGAAATTTCTTTGAAAATGAAACTTTTTTTATATTCATTATGGGAAAAGTAATAAATATTCTTGCAAAGGTATTTGATATGTATAAATAATACATAATAAAGGTATTTGATGATGTATTTTATAAACATAATCTCACTAATCCTTTCAACACTATGTTATATACATAGTATATGGTATATATTTTATAACAATACAGTCTGATTCAGAATATTTTTGTACTTATCAATACATTTTACCTATAACAGATGAATATACTTTTAAAAACTGAATACTGAATAGCAAATACCACTAAGAGATAGAGATTTCATTTCTTTTTATACAGTTGAGGCACTATATATAACATCACTGCCTTCTTATCTCAGTTTCACATAGATCACATATAGATGTTACCTTCAAAAATACAATGAGAAGAAATAAATTGAATTAGCTTGATATATTCTGTATATGGTTTAACTATGTAGCTTTCTTTCTTATAGTTTGAGCTTAGGGTGCCTCATTAGAAAAGAGAAATGACAGAATCCTTAAATTACCTCCTATTAATACCAGCTCTGTCACCTTACTCTTTTATGAAATTAGTACAGAACTCTACTCTTCTGAAAATCTGGAATATAATTTCCTTAATGTGTTGAATAAAAACAGAACTCCAAGTTTTAGAAGCCTGGTAAAGTGTAGAAGTTTTATTTAAAAAATTTAAGGTTTGACTAGAATTTCTCTCCCCTCAGGAGCCCACCCAAGTATACATTATATATAATGTATGGAGTTCCGGGGGAATGTATGGTTCAGAATTTTTAAGACTTAAAGCATATTTACAGCCATGATCATGAGTGAGAGCACAAAGGCAATGATTCTACTTAGGAAGGTTTAAAATCCAAACCCTAATAAGCCAGTGGCTAAAGAATTAAGAGGAGACTGCAAAGGGGAGTAAGACATTTACAAATTGTGGATTCGAGAAAGGAGTTCTGGCAGAGGAAGGGATCAACCAGAGTGACAGCTACAGGTAAGTTACAACTGTATATTGGAACATCAACTTGAGCTACATGGAAGTCACTGATGATCATGAGAAGAAAGCTTTCGGTGGAGATGAAAATCAGAGTGGATTTTAGAAAGAAGAAAACTGGAGACTATTTTTAAATATGGACAAATCTGTCAAAATTTGCTTTATGTTTTAAATAAGGTACAAAGAACAGAAACAGGTTAGAGGCCAGATTTAAAAAGAGAATTTTAAAGGAAGAAAAAAGACTTATTGTACACTGACGGGAATAATGTAGTGGAACAAAAAACTGCTTGCTACAGGGAAAGTGAATGGCTGGAGCAATATTCTTAAGTAATAATAAGGGTGGAATCCAGCCTACCAGTGGAGGCTTGGCTGAGAGCAGATGAATCTACAGTAACGAGACATGGGCAGAGATGAGGGTAAGGACAGAAGTGAAGTGGGAGCCTGTGGAAATTCTAATTTAGTTACTTCCATCTAAATTAGAAATCTAGAACTATCAGCTAAGAGTAAGGCTGGGGGAGAAGGTGTCCTGGGTAGAAGGAAGTTAGAATCCCTGAAATGATGGAAGAGCGAGGGGGAGTAAGCATCCCTGCACAAGTGTGGTATAATTGCCAGGAAACATTAAGAATCCATATTAAGTTGGTGATGATTAGCTTAAAATGGATTAATGAACATGGCAGTGTTTACCTCAAATCATATTAAAAATTCCTGGTTTCAGCCACTAATATGGCAGTGTTAAGATTTTTCCAGGGTTAGCCTTTTGTCAGGGTAGTAGGACAAAGGGAGGTGAGTCAGTGGGGAGGGGATACAGGGAATAGTGACAATTGGTTATGGATTTAGGAA
This sequence comes from Uropsilus gracilis, assembly GCA_004024945.1. Lineage (NCBI taxonomy): Eukaryota > Metazoa > Chordata > Mammalia > Eulipotyphla > Talpidae > Uropsilus > Uropsilus gracilis. The sequence goes on from PVHY01001154.1 coordinate 157,334, forward strand.
AGAGGTGGGTAGGGGTTACTGTGAAAGGAAGTTAAAAAGGGGTAAAATTAATTAATGGTTTCTGATAAAACTGTAGGATTGCATATTGGAGAGAGTGAGCTAGAAAAATAGGAGGTAGTGGTCGGAGAGTAAAATATTTTAAATTGATATTCTAAAGTGGTTGCATGTTTTAGTAACAGTGAGGTCTGCAGTGTGATCTTGGGAACTAGTTGTAGAGGAAGAGTGAAGGGCAAGGTCATTAGAAGGGTTCATACTTATAAAAGGAATTAGCACTGCCTGTGGGTTTTCTTGTCACAGGTATGAAGTCAGGGGTGGCGCTGCAATTGCTAAGATGCTAACAGTGAAAGCCTGAGAGGACTGACCTGACACAAGGTTGCTAACAGGATGGTTACAAGAAAGAAGAGGAAGCATGGTGACAAGAGGCAGGATGACAGATGCACCACAAGTCCAATTAACCACCTCACAGGCAGTAGTAACTTTAGGAGCAGTAACTTTAAGGTGAGTCAAATTTTAGTTACAGTCCAAAGACTGAGGATGTTTACAGTGAAAGCTGGGCAGGCCTTGGAATACAGGTGATTCTAGGAAAGCCTGGGGAGGGAACATATGGAGCAGTATGGAGACTAAAAAGGCGAGGAATGAGGTCTGCAGCCTGAGAAGGGAGGCCTTCTGCAGGCCTAAGAAGTGAGTTGGATCCAGGGGACAGCAGAGGGGAGACTGTGCATACTAGTCATTCATTACTTTCACCCTGTGAAAACAAAGACTTGAAGCCTGAGTAGGAGGGTAATCTCCTTCCTGCCACAATGCTCTTTTCTCATTTGGGTATTGAAATTTGGGTTACTAATCTCTCCAGTTTGTGATCCATCTTCTCATCATGTCACTTAGCCCCTGAAGGCATGTATAATCTGTGCAATGTCCATATTGTATTCTCATGGCTTTTTGATGATTATGTGTGTGTGTGTGCATGAGTTTATTTTCCTGTGAATACTTATATGAATCTGGATATTTTACCTATAATATGAACATACAGTGTTCCTCATTCATTTCCCAGCAAAGAGTGACAATCTTGGGGACAGCTAAGAAGTGCTGAGCTTGACAGTTCAGCCAGAGGACCTAGGACTTTCTGCCCCCTGCCACCAAGGAAAGTATTTCCTTTAATCTACCCTTGCTTTCCTGTCTGCCTCTAGCAAACACCCAATGCATGCTTGTCCTCTGGGTGATCTTTTTGATGCCATAAGTGTGTATTCAGTTGTGATAAGCAATTTTCACACTGTGGAGCATCGTAATTATTTCAGCTGAATATTTTCAATCTTTTCCTCAAAAACTACCTTTCAGCTTCTCAAATATAGCTTATTTCGATGTGTGGTAACCAAACATCTGTGCCATGAAGTTTGTGTCAAAGAAAACAATGTTTCTTTAGACCAAAGTTCCTAAAAGCATGATTCCTAAATCATTACTTGTATTTCCTAGGAAACTGTTAGAAATACAAATTATTGAACCCCAAATAGATCTTTTAAATCTAAAATTCTGAGGACCATGGTCCAACAGAATGCATCTAATAAACTTTCCAGGTAATTTTGGTGCTTGCTAACATTTCTGAACAAAAGGTTTACATTAAATCACAATGCATACAAATAAAAGGCATTCAAAAAAGAGGATGAAAAAGGGGGTAAATTAACTATCAATTGTATGCTCTGAAAATCAAGAATGTCACTATCAATTGGTGTTACTATATGAACAAATACATAGTTTCTATAATTCATATCTATGACTTACTTGAATATAAAATATTTCATTATTTTATATCACAGCCTGTATAGCATTGTTTTTAAACTATTAATTTCTACTATATCCTAATTTTAAAGTATGGAAATGGCTATATAATGCTGAAAGTTATGTAAAATCCTGTAAAATCCACCTTGAACATAAATTCTTGCTTGGTGTTTATCCTTTCCTCTAATGTTCTCAGCTTCACATTCATATAGTCCTTCATCCTCTAGCTGAATGTTGAAGATCTTGAGCACAGCCCCAGAAGTGCTAAGCTCAGCAGTACTCGGCATGGGTTCCAGGACTTTCCGCCACCGAATATCAGGGACTGGACTTTAAATAAAAATAATAAGAGTTAATGGTCTGCAACGTTTACAAAGCAATACTTTATGCTTCTAGTTAAATATTTACACCACTAATTTCCTAAAATTTTGTAAGAATTAATGTATTTGTCCTATTAATGAAAAATGTATACATACTTTCCAAGGGCGAAACATTCTAAAGTCACATTTTGACCCATCAGTGTATATATGTCCTTGAACTGAACGACAATATCAGCAGGATATGGTTTTGTTGTTCCTAATCATAGGAGAAACACAAACACACACAAATAATTAAGCAGAAGCGTATTCTCTTTGTAACACTAATTTTTGTAAGATTAAAAACAATTTTAATATGAAAAGCTTTTTTCTGTACAGTTACTGGGAAATATCTGATGATGTCACAATATATAGATATGTTTTGTTTTACATAGTGCTAAGGAATATCAACTTCTTCAAGAATCTTCAATCATATTGTTCCTTTTGAACTGTTGTGTCATAAAATGGGTAGGCAATTCACTCAACAATTCAATAAGTTTTTAAGGGGTAAAATATTGTGCTGCATGTTCATGAAAGGAGACTTAGACTGGAAGAGAAAGCAAAAAGGAAATGAAGTAGAAGGGGAAAAAAAGAAAAGAGGGGGGTGAAAGAAAGCCATGAGGAAAAGAAGAATGTCCAGGAGATGAAAGCAAAGAGGAAGTATATTGAAAGGAGGAAAGGAGAAAGCAAATGTTGAAGGGTTATTAAGATATGACTGTTCTTATCAATATAGATAATTAATTTTGTTTATTCAGCATATCAGCTCTAAAAGATGCATCAGTTTCTAAATCATATAGATAAAGAAACAGGTTCACAATGGTCAAATGTATTCTTTGTGATCATGTCATGGATTTATTTTACAATAGATCATTCTAAAGGGACAAGTTGATAGACAATACCCAGAAAAACTAGTCAAAGGAAAAGCAAAAATTTGAAAGAGTGATATCCAAGGAAAACTCTCTGAGGGGACTATGAAAATTTTGGGTACGGCTAGCCCTGGAACTGGATCAGTTCATACTGAAGAAATAACACATGACAAAGCTTCAGCAGTGAGCAAGGAATTTAAAAAGGGCTAGGAAATCAAATGGTGCTGAAGTAAGATATAACTTGAACCTATAGTTTAGAAGACCTGAAGCTGTGGCATCAAATATTTTGAGACCTTTTTCCTTACTGGGCAACTAGCAATGGGTCTGGATAAGAGAAGCAACATGACTCTTACCTCTGATTTAAGTAGAAGACCTTGTGGCAATTTTAAGTGATGGAGCATGGAGAAGACAAATATAGAAGAAAGTCAGAATCTAAAGGAATCTATTTCATTAATGCAGGCAAAACAGGTAAGTTTTGAGCTAGTACATAGTCACAGTGAGAACAGAAAGGAAAGAACAGATGTAAATGCTGTTGTACTTCAGAGGCAGAATCATAATCATATTTCTGAGCACATGCTCAGAAACTTTCTCAAGTTACAAATTAAAAGATGTGATTTATCAGAATCCCCTCATGATGTTTGTTGCAGATTCCTGGGTCATTCCCCAAGTCTGATAACTAAGGATCTTAGGTTTGAACATTTTCTCAAACTTTTAAAGTGCTAACATACTAATTAAGAACCACTAGATTCACTGTAACTGAAGATAAAGGAAAGGTATTGACTAAAATTGTACCTTAAGTTCATAGAACTATGAGAGTATTGCTGAGTGAGATGAATGCTAGAAGATTATTGCTAGAATGCTAGAGAGTATTGCTAAGTGAGATGAACGCTACATGTAACACAGGGAAAGTTCTGGAAATGTGAATTTGGAGTGATCCAAAGAGGATTACAACTGAAAATGTCTAAGTGATTGAGAATAACTAGAAAAATTAAAAATACGATGAAGATCTGGTGAAGGATACTGCATAGAATTTGCAGGGAAGCACGTAGGAGATGATAAATTGAGTCAATGGAAGAGACAGGGAAATTAGTAAAGGGAGCATCTAAGAAAGAGGTAGACAAGATCATAGGGTCATACACAAAGTTCACAAAGAATCAAGACCCAAAAGTGTTTTCAGTTTAATAAGTAATTTTGATCATTCAAAATTATTTGCATTTAATAGAAAAGAATATGTAGAGGAAAAAGAATGGAGGACACAGTATGAAAAATCAGAACAGAAAGGATATAAGAGAAATAAGAGGTCCTCCAGTGAATCAAATGGGATGTAAACTAGAGCAAATGGGAAGAACTAGCTAGGACAGGAGAGAAAGAAACACTAATTCCAGCATGATAGAAAATAAGAACTGAATGAAAGAACTGTGATTCTAGGAAATAGTATGGGAAAAAGGATGCTTTTATAAAACAGGTCCTCAAATCTTTGAAGTGATAGGTGGGAGTATCACCTAATGTTGGGAAAGTGAAGAAAAGCCATTAAGCCAAAATGTATTTATTAAATATCAGCCAGGTGACCACTATCCTGAAGAGAATAAACAAATGGGTCACAGTGATATTATGCTATTTTCCCAATTGTCATAACCATTTAGGGGTAGTGGCAGGAACCAAACAATAATCTGTCAGCAGAGAAATCAGTAATTTTCTCAGAAACTTGAACTCAGTGATATCAGTGTAGCAGCAAGATTGTGACAAAGACTGTGAAGTGATCAAATATATGGAGATCGGATTCTCTTAGAAAATGGTGCAATTACGGAAAGACTAATGGAAATGTCGGAAGTCATGAAATATGAAACCCAGGTGATAACGGACTATGCTATCTATAATAGACAACATAGGCTTGTTTGCATCAAGTAAGTAGTGCCTTAAAAATATCAAAATAACCAACAGTCTTTTTTCACTGATTCTGTCATCACTATAGCTGGTTTTGCCCTTCCCCCCACCCATAAAGTAACTAGGATGTAGGAATGGCAGCAACCACAAAGGAGGGCTACAGGTTCCTGCCATAGTCAAAACGCGAGTGTGTAGCTAAAGAACCAGTGCCCTGTTCTCTCAACTAGACTCAACCATCTAAGGTCACTTTTATAATGTAAATCCTCTCTATTGAACAAGGAAGAGTCAAAACTTCACAGTAAGTATTCTCTGCTTGCCAAGACTGAGCAGTTAGTTAAGTCTCGGCAGTGGCTATTTATTTTCATTATTAGAAGTATGCTAGAAGCAGAAAACCTTGCAAAAATGAAGTGCAGCAAATACTTACGTTCTGGTAGTGGAATGAGTGGTATAAATTTGCTGAACACACTCTTTGTAATAGAAGGGCTGGATACAAAGCAAGAGTAATTGCCTTTGTCTGATGCTTCCACATTTGCAATGTAGAGATTGCCATTTGTCTGAGACACAAATCTGCGTTTATCCATTGTGATAAATACAGGAAACTCATTTAGAAGCCAGCGGTAGCTAAGATCATCTAGGAGAAAATGGTGTCTACTAAATATTAAGCAAGATTTTGTTTTACAGGGTCATTGAATCTAGACTGTTTATTGAGCACATGTTGAAAGCAGGCAAATTTTCTAAAAGTTAGCATGTTTTGAGTGGATACAAGTATGGTGCTAAGCAATTATCTCTATCTTTTTTCTAAATTATTTTATGTACTACTGATATTCTGACTTCCATTTTTTTGATGTGCTAAATAAAATTCAGTAATCTAGCTTAGATCTTTTGACTGTTAAGGAGAGTTGGGATTCTTAGATCTGATCTGAATCCACTTTTGCTACTGCTTCCCTAGTTGATTTAAAAAAAAAAAATCAATTACTAACCATATTTTGACTTTATATACTTTTCTTTTTATACTCATATTAAATTCCAGATTTGTAAATGAGTTTTCATAACCTGTCCTACCTCATTACAAAGTGGAAGCCACAGAAACAGAGAAAGTCATGTCACTGTCTTCTTGAGTAATAAGAAGTCTAGCACCTGGCAGCTCTTAACCATAGGTAATCTTTTGGCTGAACAACTGAGCTCCTCAGGCAAGTCACTAAGTTTTCCCATTAATTTTCTACCTTTCACACAGTTTTCCATTTCTGTTTCCTCTCCTGCTCAGAAGAAAGACTCTCCAGAAATAAAACACAAGAGCAATACACATTGAAATGCTGGGCAATGCATATTCTCAATAACAAAAGGTTGATCCCCTTTAAAACCTCATAACCAGGTGATGACAACAGTCAGTAGGAAAATCACAAGAAGCTCTTAGGTTGAGTTAGATAGAATGTAATGTGAGATGGTAGAAGGTCAAAATCTTGTTAAAGTAAAAAATAATAAGATGACATTACAATTTAGGAAATTCAATGTGACCAGTTTATACTGCAAAAAAATGGACTCTAAAAGAAAGAAAGCCTATTATGAAAAACAAAAGAACTGCACACTATATAAATCTAACATGATTGGTAAAAATAATTTAGATTTCATTTAGATTAGCTATGTAATTTTCTTCAACAATACACCATCAAGAAAATAAATTAAAATTACTAGTTTTTTATCTTTTTAATTATAGATGGTAGTATATTTTAATAGTGAAAATTGAAAATATAAAGTTTAAAGAAGATAATACACCACCCCATTTCAAATCTGTTATCATCATTAACATTATTTTCCAAGACATTTATATGTTTAGATAATTTTATTATTTTAATTGTTACGCTAATTTAGAAATAGGTAAAATCTACAGAAGAATCAAGATAGGAGGAAATTTAATAGGCTTCTTAATGGCTGAAATTGGGTTCTTGGAATTGAACAAGAAATAATGTGCCATATAATCTTTGATACAAAATGAAATTAATAGTATATTTTAAAACATGATGTTAACCTGTGTGATTTAGAAATAAAAGTCCTGCTGCCATTTAAAAGAAAAGGAAAAATCAATTATTTCTTCAGATTCAAGTTCACAGTTAAGTTCCAGAAAAAAGTCAGGAAAGTGTAGATTTCCTTACAGAAAAATGGATTTTCTTTAACTATACAAAGTTTTCAAATTTCCATACAACAAGATGCACTAAAATAATCTGGGTTCTCCTCAGTTGTGTGAACATGGAAACCTGCACTTTAATTCTAGACCAAATATGAATCAGGTTACCTTAATCATTCTGTTACTCATGTTCTCTAAAATTAAGACACTTTCCTGTACCTACTCATAGAGAGATGTGAAAAAGAATAAGATATTTAATATCTTAACCTTAGAGAAAAACTACATCAAAGAAGTCATTGTGATGATATCTGTGTGAACATGAGTCTTGAACTATAGGGCAATTGTTCTGGCTGACTCAGGGCTTGATGAGGATTCTTCAGTGTACTAATTTAACACATAATAAGCACTTTCTATGTGCCACTGTTTAGACAGATTGTTTAAGATATATTTGGTCTCCCCATGTGGTACCTGTAACATAATTCTAAATTTATCTAACAAATTCTAGCCCACTCATAAGTCATTCATTTGGACAAAATAATAATTTTAATATATTAGAAGCTACCACTTTCATTGAAACAAATGTGGGGGGACTGCGATTCCCTTTCTTCAACAAGGACATGAAGGGTTAGTCAGGTTACCTGATTTGTCTACACTCATGCAGCAGAGTGACTCTAGCTCCCCTCTCCACCTCGCCACTACCAAAACCATACATGGCTGGCTCGCCAGCAGCCTGCCTCCCAGTCTAATCTCCCAGGAACCTGTTCCCTGTTCTGTGCAGATGGCACTGTCCGTGAAAAAGCTGACACCTATTTCTTCATAGCATTGTTTGCTGGCTTGAATAAATTACTATGAATTACTATTTTAAGAAAAATAAGTGCCAGTACCGGTTTTAGAAATGTTTTTATTGATAAATGTCTGTGATTTCTTTCCTATGTCTCAAGAGAGTCTGGGCCACAGCACTGGGGCACTGTTTTGGCAAACTATAATGGATTTAGCTAGTTTCATTATATTATTTTGAAATATATCACTTATCCAACCCTGCTAAATAATGTATATTTCTTCTTGAAATACATTGAAGGTATGTTAGTATTCTTTTCTTAGCTTATCCCAATAGCATATAATTTACCTACATTAATAAAATCTGACATTTTCTGGTTAGTTACTTTGATACCCACAGTGAACTATTAACACTATTTAGAAAGAAATGTACATTTATACCATGCAATCATGTATTCCCTACTATGTTCTCCCATTTGAATCTATGCTGACCTATTTATTGATATTCATTCAAGATCATGTTCAACATGTTAGGAGTTTTCTTTAAAGTATTCCCATGTGGTATTCATTTTAAAGTTTATATACAAGTCTATTATTAGGTATTCTGCATTTTTGTCTATAATATGTACTCTGAATAAAAAAAAATTTTTTTCTCTCAATGTACAAATGTATGATTTGCATTTTGTAAAATGTGGTAACTCAGTTTATGATGGTTGTACTGATAGAAAAATATAATATGAGGGGTTTTTTTTGAGATTCAAGGATTTTAGGAAATATTTATACTTTCTAAATTTAATCTATCAATATTTTTTTTGCTACTCAATTTGGCTTGTCTGTCTCTCCAAGTAGAAAATCTCTGTGGATAAGTGAATTTTCCTGCTTTGCTCACTAAGGTGTTTCTTTGGCAAAAACCATACCTGGTAGAGTCAGTGATCACAAGATCTGCTCAGTGAATCGTGATGCAATAAAGACTATGCAGTGTTGAGTGTGGTCAAATATAGTCATTTACTTTAACCACTTGGCCAGAAATGCAAACATTTATAACCATTTATTTTGTGGGGAATGCTATGAAGTTGAGGAGATTTTTTAAATTGTTTTAACAATTATTCATGGAAATTACTATGCTTTCATAATACACTGTTACAATATTTGGAATTTGTATGTTCATCTTATAGTTTCCAAATAGTAGACTTTCTCTTATAATTATCAGAGGGAAAATTACTGATATTTAACATGTAAATAAGAATATTTTATGTACATATAGTAAATAGAACATATAGTAATATATATATACACATATGTATTATATATGCCAGATTAACATGTTCCACAAAATGATCTATAATAATTAGAGGTCTATTCTCATGGAAGGTCATTTTGTGACAAATTATTAAATTATAAGAACATAAAATATTTTTTCAATGTCAAAAGTGGTATTGATACACTACTTCGAAAGGATAGTTGATTAATAAAACAAATGAAAATTGTTTTCATCTTTTAATTAGCAAGTTGATGACTCTTATTTAGTCATATCACAGAAAACATGTATTAAGTAGTTAAATCTTGTAACAGATGACAATTTAATTCTGTTTCTAAAGTGAGCAATTATTCTTACAGATTTGTGCTTATTATTAAATTATGTCTTCATCCCTTCCTAATGTTTAATTACAACTCACAATATATTGTGGTATTAAATTGTTAATAATATGATTGATTATATATCACTCTTTAATACTATTTTATTTCAGGAATAATTTGAAGAAAATCTATCATATCTTATCTTGTACAATAGGAATTTCAATGAGGACATATATACAGTTTATAAACGGAAATAATCATAGATATTTATAATTAAGTTCAAGTGACTAAAAAACAGAAAAAAATCGATAAACAATAGTAATTGAGATATGACAAAATGACAAGAGTAGTCATAGAATAGTCTTAATAACTATAAGTGTACCAATAATAAGAAAAGTAAAGTTTGTTATGTCATTTCATAGATGTGTTAGTCATAGAAGAAATGAATTTACCTGGAAAATGGTATGGAGGGTCACAGAGAAGCACCATTCCTTTTCCTTCTTTTACTCTGACCTCAGGACGTTCCTCAGGTGGAAATGGATCCAGATCTATTTATGAAACCAAGAAGGAAAGCATTCATTCTCTGGTCAACAGAAAGAGAGAGAGAGTCACTGAAGCTTACCTTTCAGTCACTCACTCACATTTGGCTATGATACTTCTCAGTCAGTATGGTGAAGCTTAAGCAAGAATACTTCCTATTCACACATTCTGGTACTTGCACACACCACAGAGTGTGTGCAACTCAAGTCTACGGTCTACGGATAACAATGGCAGAACAAATACTGGTAGCAGGCTGCAGAGCAATTCTGAAAGCCTTGACAATTACAAATAACTGCAATTTCTGTTTCAGATCTAGGAAGAACCTCAGAAAGGGGAATTGGAAGCACAATCACTCAGACAAAACTAGTGATCTACCAAAGGTACATGAGGAGGAATGATTTAGAGAAACAGACACATCTGGAAGCCTTTTATCATTTCCTGAGGGAGCCCTTCAATGTTGAGAAAGAATAAGAAGCAAAGGCAGGTTGTTGGTTAAGCTCACCAATGCCTTGTTCCTTTTCCAATCCTGGCTTTTCCTCAGTCCTAACTAGCTTTTTCCTTTTTTTCCATTTTTGGAAATCATCTTTTCCTAAGTTTCTAGAAACACTCCTATTGAATTCTTTGTTTGTGCTCTTCATTGTATGTCAGTTCTGCCTCCATTCCTATTCCTCACCTGTAGTCAGTACTCAAATCATGACATCTATTTTTTATTGCTCTCCATATGTTACATACCTCTGAAAATGTCATCATTTTAATTACTATCTCTCTGCAGAGAACTCTTAAAACTTCACCTGTCTTCATGCCTCACTTGACTGTCATTATTGTCCTCAAATATTCAGCTGACATTTTGACAAGGATAATATAATGTTCCCATAAATATGTATTATTCAATGGCCATTTAAATACTTCCTCCCATCCTTGGAATTACTTTTACTGATTTCCAATCCATTTTTAAAGAACACAGAATATGCCTGACGTTTGACCAGACTTTCTTTTAAAAAGTACTTGAGATTCTCCCTTCTTTAGTGCAATACCGTCTGTCAATTATATCTTTACGATCTGTATTTACTATTTACATTTCAACTGTCACCACAAAAACTTAATCTGACTACTTTTCCTGACACTGTTCATTTCTTCTGGTTCATCACAGCATGGGTCCTCCTAAAACATCATTTTCATCCTATCCTCCATAAGTAAAACGTTAAAAACCGATTTATAAAGTCTCATATAAGAGATCATCTTGTGCAATCCTACTCCCAGCATGCAATCTACTTTCAGAGCAACCTCAAACATTCAGTTTCTCAGTGTTTCTCAAATTTTATTTTCTCTATTGCCCCCATATGGAGACATTTTTAATTTAATATATAAACCCTAAAAACCATAAGGAATTTCACTTTTTAAAATTATTCTTAATTAGAGAAACTAAATAATGAGAACTACAAATGGGTTTGAGTTTTGGAAAAGCCACAAACTCTTCTGCTGTAATTGAAGATATTTCTTAACCCAAGAACTAATTTTCACCCATATGAGGGTGGTATCAGCTCTACTGAGAATGTATGGTATACCATTTTTATTGATAATAGTTTTTGGAAAAATACTCAAAATCCTATAGAACTTGATATTAGTTTACTTTACAAAACTACTATGCTTTGCTCTTTGTGGAGATTAGATAATTTTCTGCTCCAACAATCAAAGTCCACTAATCTATAAAAGCCACCTGTCTATGAACCTTTTTCCCCACTTTTTCTTTCTTGTTGAAATCTTATGATAGTATTTAACTTTGGCTTCACATAAATACAACTGCTCTTTTTAAAGTTTCAATGACTTACATCCAAAACTCAGGGTTGCTTCAATGCTCCTGACCATCCCATAGGTATTTGAAGCTAGACAGTAATATATTCCAGCATCTTTCTGTTTGTCAGGGTTGTTGATAACGAGATTTCCTCCCACCATACTATACCGATCATTTGTTAGATCAACATCCCCATTATTCATCCTCCATCTATGAAAAAAAAACAAACATGTCATATGAGGAGTCTTCAGTGTGCTGGACTAGGATGGCTTCACATAAGGTACAGATTGGGTATAAGGGTACAGACTGAGTAGATAACTTGGATTGTATCTCCTCATATCCTATCATTGCACATCTCTAGGCCCACAATTTATAATTTAGCTCAAATAGATAGAGACAAAAGTTCAAGTGCATAAAATATTTCCTCCTTTCTGAATAAGGCATACCAACAAATAGTTCATTGAATTTTGTTCCATAAACTGTTTCTTAGCAGTTATACATAGATAATAGTTGATAACCATCTAGATACCAGTGATACTCATGCAAATAGTTATGCTGTATAAAATACTGAAATCAAACTTCAGCAGAAATTAAACAAAATATCAATTTCTGACTGAAAATATCAAAGTAAATTTTCAATAAAATAAAGTTCATTAAATCAGGACTGTTCAGTAAATGGCACTTGCTAACCACTATATATCAATCATGCAATTTGAAAACGATAAAAATTAATTGGGCTTTTTGTTTCTAAACCACAAATATACTATTAGACAGTTATATTCATGGGATCTGGGGAATATTAAATTAACTAGAAACAGGAATCTAACATTCTTAGGGACATAAGAATATATGTAGAAATTTGTTTTTATTAAAGCTGCCAACCTGCATAATTCTATAAACATTTCACACCAGAGTTTATTCTTAAGGGTCCATAAATTCAACTATTGCTTAAAACAAGGACAATCATTGAAAACTAGACTCTAATCTCAACTCTCCCTGCCTGGTATATTTCTGATTGGGATAAAAATCGTACTCAAAATGTCTAATTAATTAATATTGCCATGAATGAAAAATTTTCACATATTATGCCATAAATATAAACCTACCGGTGAACGACAAATTGCATGATTATCAAAGTTAGTATGGCTTAGCCTGGATAATAACATTTTTAAAACTTCAAGAGTCTTCTTTTACATTTTCTTACTATGAAATGCAAACCACCTTGGTAAAATAATGAGACCTATACTCTGCCATCCAGGCCAAGCGCTCCCTCGGGACTTCAGTGCTGTGCAACCTGTGAGAGGGAGTTGGTGATATATTTAACAAGTAAAGCTTTGTTTCTTATTTCTTAAAATTTGGCAAGAACACTTAATGTGATCTATTTATAGGAGTTTTCATTATATATCAAACTCGTAGAAACAAAGAATTAGAATGGTGGCTGCCAGGAAATGGAGGGAGAAGAAAACAGAAATATTAACTGAAACGTTGGGGGAAAGAGCCCACCATACAGGCTGAGAAAAGGCCTTACTTGTCCTTTCCTACATCTATACTCCCCATTAAGGTCCTATAAGGATAAAACAACAGTCCCTTTAGGTTCACCGTGCACCAGACTTCAATAAAACTGCCTCTCATCCTGGTGGGCTTGACTAGGCCCAATTGCACTTAGTAGGTAGAATGAGTAATGTTACTGGAAAATACAAAGCTTCTCCCTCCCACACACCCTACACATTCTTCCCTATAAAAGGGATGGGGTTTACAGAGCAAGTGACTAACCTTCACTGGCTTTCCCACCCTGGTCACTGTGCATTAAAATCTCTTTTGTCTATATTGACTTGGGTGAGTGTCATGTTTTTGGTGTGTATCTCCTTTTGCAATCTTACATTAATTAATAATGTATAAAATTTGGTATTTAAAATTTGGTGGTGGTGATGGAGACAGCAAGGAGAAACACCTCTTCTCTTATGTTACCTTTACCAGCCTGGAGCTGATTTGTTGAGGTTCCATGTGACACTCAAGAACAGGGTGTCACAGAATAAACATCACTAAAATTGCTTTTGAAATGCTATCAACCTATTTACATACTGAAAGTCATAAAATCTGTGTTTCACTCCTGCATCTGTGATGTGCTAGCCTTGGAACAAGTCAATTTACTTATTAAGGACTTACCTTCCTTTTCTGAAAAGTTAAGGAAGGTAACTTGGATACGTCTCCTCTACAGACCCTGTACTATTCCATAACCATGGTTGTGTGTCTAGACTACCATTATGTATAGCTTCAGGGCTGAAATGATTCCAATTCATCAAATATTTTTAGAATATACATTTTACTATTTATAAAATATCTTGTGTGTCCATGCATAAAATTGAAACAATAAAAATAATATCAAATGAATGGTCATTTTGTATTTCAATTCATATTTTAAGAATAGCCTAGCAATTGTTGGTAGAGGCAAAAGAAAATGAGAGCAATTAGAATTAAATGGGGTTACAACTGACTGGGAGAAAATTTCTGCCCTCCAGACAAGTGACAAGGGTCTGATAACAAAGATCCACAAAGAGCTCCTACAGCTCAACAAAAACAAAGCAAAAAACCCACTCAAAAAATGGTGAGAAGAACTAAAAAGACACTTAACCAAAGAGGAGATACAGATGGCTAATAGGCATATGAAAAAATGCTCTACATCACTAGTAACCAGGGAAATGCAAATTAAAACCACACTGAAATACCATCTTAAACCAGTAAGAATGGCCCATCTAAATAAAACAGACAACAACAAATGTTGGCACGGATGTGGAGAAAAAGGAACTCTCTTACACTGCTGGTGGGAGTGCAAACTGGTCCAGCCACTATGGAAGACTGTGTGGAGGACCCTCAAACAATTGAAAGTGAACTTACCATTCGACCCAGCAATCCCACTACTAGGAATCTACCCAGAGTTCATGAAAACATTAATTCAAAAGGACACATGTATGCACATGTTCATTGCAGCCCTGTTTACCACTGCAAAGAATTGGAAACAAACCAAATGCCCCCAAACAGATGTTTGACTAAAAAAAAAAATGTGGTACATATACACAATGAAATACTACACATCCATCAAGGAGGACAAACACATGTCATTTGCAGCAACCTGGATGGAACTAGAAAGACTCATATTAGCAGAAATAAGTCAAAAAGAAAAAGAGAAGTACAGGATGGTCTCACTTATATGATGGATATAGGGAAAAACAAACAAACAAATAAGAAAAAATGAAAACAACCAATGGGACTGAACCATGGA